>CAJHUC010003121.1:0-119722 GCA_905146915.1 Ostreobium quekettii | reverse complement strand
GAAAATCCGGGTCGTGGGGGGTCTCGGATTATGTGTGGACTTTGGAAGCCTGGTGGCACATGGCCGGGTGGGAAGATCATGGTCGGGTTTTGACTTCATTCCGGGATTTTACCTGCGACCCTCACCAACTGTGTTGCATTGTAGGTGCGACCAGTGCTGAAACGGAAAGCAGGCAGGGACGCCTTCGACATGAGGGACGTGTAGGTGCGGTGGACGTGTACCTCTGTGCAGCAAGCCCGAGTGTCGCCTATTGTGGCTGGGTGCTATAGGGAACATCGCGGGAAGTCGGGTACAATCGCAATGTTGATTCTAAGGCTGGTAATCCAAGGCTTGTATGCCTCTGGCTGGAAACCATGCATCCATTCGGGCACCTACTGTCCTGCGTATATGTTGGAAATGTAATTAACGTTGTGTGTGGTGCTGCAGCCTCACCAAGCTGCGTCAATGCAGATCCACAAACCATCGGGAGGGGAATGGCGAGCGCAGAGGAGCAGCAAGACGATCCCTCACTTGGTGAGTGGATTACCACTACACTTGCTGAACTGTATTTTGCTGTCGTCTTTGGCGGCTGTGGCTGTGTGTGTTTGTGGGTGGGTAGGGTGTTGCACCATTCTGGCATGGCCACCTCGTTGGTGGCAGTACCCGCCGTCACCTGGCTGGGGAAACCTTGGCAGTTGGTTCCTTCCATGTGGCTATGCACTGCACAGGGTGCACCACTTGTCGCTGCAATACCCATCGTCTTTGCTTACATGCCACCAACATTATCTGGCAGTACCCGCCGTCACCTGGCTGGGGAAGTCTTACCACTTTGTTACTTTTATTTGGCTGCACACTGTACAGGGTATGCTGTATGTCCCTGCAGAACCCATCGCCTGTTTTTCCTTATGTGGCATTACCATTTTGTGGCAGTACCCGCCATCACCTGGCTGGGGAAACCTTGGCAGTTGGTTCCTTCCATGTGGCCATGCACTGCACAGGGTGCACCACTTGTCGCTGCAATACCCATCGTCTTTGCTTACATGCCACCAACATTATCTGGCAGTACCCGCCGTCATCTGGCTGGGGAAGTCTTACCACTTTGTTACTTTTATTTGGCTGCACACTGTACAGGGTATGCTGTATGTCCCTGCAGAACCCATCGCCTGTTTTTCCTTATGTGGCATCACTATTTTGTGGCAGTACCCGCCGTCACCTGGCTGGGGAAACCTTGGCAGTTGGATCCTTCCATGTGGCCATGCACTGCACAGGGTGCACCACTTGTCGCTGCAATACCCATCGCCTTTGCTTACATGCCACCAACATTATCTGGCAGTACCCGCCGTCACCTGGCTGGGGAAGTCTTACCACTTTGTTACCTTTAGGGGGCCGTGCATTGTACAGGGCGTGCTGCATTTCTCTACAATAGCTGTTGTCTTTGCTTTCGTGCTACCACCAGTATGTGGCAGTACCTGCCGTCACCTGGCTGGGGAAACAGTGTATTATTTGCCTGTGTTAGGTCGGAAGCGGCCCCTCAACAGGGGCCAACGTTATAAGGATGGCCGAAAGCGGCGGCACAGACACAACAGGAAGGGGGGAAGGAGACGTGCAGGGGTGAAAGTCAGGCGGCGGATAGAAGCTGCGCGCGATAGGGAAGCTTGCACGTCGAATACTAGCAACACAGGTGAGTGGTTGAGTACAACTGGCTGTGCATACATGCCACAGTGCCCTTATGAAGTTCACAGGCTGAGAAGTACTGAGTATTTTTGGTTGTGTTGCAGGCCTCCAGCGCCAGTAGTGAACGATCGTTTTCCAAGGCCGGTCTAATAGTTCGGGCCAAGCGCATGGTTCTCAAGCCCGAGAACGTGGATCATTTAAGCTTGCTAGGGTGGCAGATGGCAGAGAGTGGATGGTCACAGCAGAAGCTAGTGCATCGACGCACGAAGGGGGGGAAGGGAGGGAAGGGAGGGAAGGGAGGGAAGTAGTGACTTTGGATTCCAAAGTTTGGATCACCACCGGTGACCACCCTCGTTGCCCCGGCGTGGAAACTGTGGAGTACCGCCGCAGCAAGGGTGCGGTTACCATAGAGATAGAAGATAAGATATCATGACTTGTAATATTCCGTTGTCCTGTGTTGATGTGCGCACCTTGAACACACTATGTTGAGTGGTGGATGAACCTTGGGTATCATATAGATAGAAGAAAATTTTATTCAAGAAATGCGTCCCAACAAGTACCGCGATTGGTGGATAGACTTTACAGTCGCTGCCCTGGCGTGGAAACTTCTAGAGTACCGCCGCAGTGAGGGTGCAATAGGTAGAGATGGACGATAACAAATAACGACTCGTATTATTCATTGCCCGTTTTCATGTGTTGAACTTCGTCGTACTATGTTGGATGGGCTTTACACTTGCTGCCCTGGCGTGGAAACTGTGGAGTACCGCCGCAGCAACCCATCGTTATATGTGATACGTATCACCCATTCCCAAGTATGTTGAGTGGCTCAACTGTGTTCAGAGGTGAACCCTCTTTGCCGCCCGCCTCAAGTGATGTGGGTGTTTGTGTGTCCGCGTTTGGTATTGCAACTATGCCGAACCCTTGCTGCAATGGCCGGGAAGACTTGCAATGGGAGTGTGGTGCGCACTGCATACTATGCAGCAGTACCAGCCGCAGCAAGTGGTGCAGGTTGGCATGCCATACACTGGAACTTTACACACGGCTTGTGTGTTGTTCAGTTCTCCAAAACACTCCATGTATTACAAACCGCAGAATACATGACCTGAAAAACGCCCACACACGTTTATGAAGCGTGCAACCAACACAATTCGAGCTGCTGCAAAATGGAAACCCCTGGCAACTTCGCCTTGACCTTGCCGTGGCTGGAAAGCAAGTACCTACGGGACAGAACGGACCAAAATTATGAATCCACGGATGTTTTGTCGCGGACCGGACGCCGCGCACGCCCTCCGCTAATTTAACGGCAAATAACGGTGAAGAAAAAGTGAGAGCCGGATTCTGCGGACGGCAGTACGGCAAACAGCGGACCGGATGTTACCGGACGAATATCACACTCACTTTTACGAACCGGACGCAACGGAGCGGACGGTACCCGAGTGTGGCCACCTCTAGGTAGCTCATCTGTCTTGCACACACACCCTGCCTTTGTATAAATGACCTTCAGCACACTGCCTCGTCGCATCTCCGCCCCTGGGGCTACCATTGCGTGGTCATGGTTGTTACTGCGTGTTGTCTGTTTTTTCCCATTTGCCCCTTTGGTAATATCCAACCTTTGATATCAGTGTTGTGGATTGACTCCCAATGCGGCATCCGGTTACTGACTATATCTACCTGCCCATTGTACAGGGACGTTGGCCCCATCCCAGGGGAGCGTGCAATGTTCTTTGGTCACTCACACAGGGCCCCAAAACCTGCCGACGTGAGACCCTTCCGACCGGAACATGACGTTGCCCCCAGGGTGATTGTCGCCATTCGGATGGCAGACAAAGATGCCGGTGCCTGGGCCCGTGTTTTTGACATCGCCAGAGTCACCAGGGTATTCGACCCCAATGAGGAAAACGGATATGACATGCGCCACTTTGAAGTGCAGTATTACGCTTGTGAAGGCGTTGTGGAGAACTGTGACCCTGACAACCCTTCGTTCATCAGTGAAGAAGTCCAACAAAATAGCCCGTGGTTCCTAACGGGCCAAAAGGAGGTCATCCCTTGTACGGCAGTGGTGAATGAGCAGTGGGTGGGAGGAGATGGCCACTTATGGCCATGTTGGCGGGAGTGTCTAAGGCGGGAGCTTATATTCCACAGATCCTGGCGGGGATTAACCATCATTGTTATAAACGAATGCTTCTTGGGTGGTACCAAACTTGTAATATCCTAAGGCCAATGTTACCGTGTGTGTTTTTGTCTCCTCTTGGCTGCTTGTGCATGCATACAAGTTCTTGCTTGACCGACACCAAGCTTGGGGAGCAATCGCGGGGGCAGGTTCACATCCAGTGGCGGGCACCAGGCCGTAACCAACCTCGGGACTATTTATGCGGTTCCACCATGGCAGAACCACAAGTAAGCCGCCAGAGTAAGGGTGGCCACACTCGGGTGCCGTCCGGTCCGTTGAGTCCGGTTTGTAAAAGTGAGTGTGATATTCGTCCGGTAGTATCCGGTCCGCTGTTTGCCGTACTGCCATCCGCAAAATCCGGTTCTCACTTTTTCTTCACCGTTATTTGCCATTAAATTAACGGATGACATGTGCGGCGTCCGGTCCGTAACAAAATATCCGTTGATTAATAGTTTTGGTCCGTTATTACCCACAGGTACTTGCTTTCCAGCCACGGCAAGGTCAAGGCGAAGTTGCCAAAGGGTTTCCATTTTGCAGCAACTCGAATTATGTTGGTTGCATGCTTGATAAATGTGTGTGGGCGTTTTCCAGGTCATGTATTCTGCGGTTTGTAATATATGGAGTGATTTGGAGAACTGAACAACACACAAGCCATGTGTAAAGTTCCAGTGTATGGCATACACTGGAACTTGCATGCATACACTATATGCATGCAATCATGCACCACTTGCTATGGCTGGTACTGCTGCGTACCACACTCCCATGGCAAGTCTTCCCGGCCATTGCAGCAACGGTTCGGCATAGTTGTAATACCAAACGCGGACACACAAACACCCACATCACCTGAGGCAGGTGGCAGAAAGGGTTCACCTCTGAACACAGTTGAGCCACTCAACATATTTGGGAATGGGTGATACGTATCATATATAACGATGGGTTGCTGCGGCGGTACTCCACAGTTTCCACGCCAGGGCAGCGAGTGTAAAGCCCATCCACCAATTGCACTATTTGAATGGATACATTCCTCACAGAAATTCTCTTCTATCTATATGATACCCTAGGTTCATCCACCATTCCAACATAGTACATCGAAGTTCAACAGTTCGACATACATGAAAACGGGCAACAAATAGTACGAGTCGTGATTTGTTATCTTCCATCTCTGCCTATCGCACCCTCGCTGCGGCGGTACTCCAGAAGTTTCCATGCCAGGGCAGCGACTGTAAAGTCTATCCACCAATCGCAGTACTTGTTGGGATGCATTTCTTGAATAAAATTTTTTTCTATCTATATGATACCCAAAGTTCATCCACCACTCAACATAGTGTGTTCAAGGTGTGCACATCAACACAGGACAACGGAATATTACAAGTCATGATATCTTATCTTCTATCTCTATGGTAACTGCACCCTTGCTGCGGCGGTACTCCACAGTTTCCACGCCGGGGCAACGAGGGTGGTCACCGGTGGTGATCCAAACTTTGGAATCCAAAGTCACTACTTCCCTCCCTTCCCTCCCTTCCCTCCCTTCTCTCCCTTCCCTCCCTTCCCTCCCTTCCCCCCCTTCTTGCGTCGATGCGCTAGCTTCTGCTGTGACCATCCACTCTCTGCCATCTGCCACCCTAGCAAGCATAAATAATCCACATTCTCGGGCTTGAGAAGCATGCGCTTGGCCGTCACAACTAAGCCAGCCTTCGAAAATGAGCGTTCACTACAGGCGCTGGAGGCCTGCAACACAACCAAAAATACTCAGTACTTCTCAGCCTGTGAAGTTCATAAGGGCACTGTGGCATATATGCATAGCTAGTTGGCATCACAATAGAACCAAACTTGGAAAATGAGCATTCACTTCTGGCGTTGGAAACCTGCAACACAACCAAAGATATTCAGTCCTTTCCTTTCTTTCAACTCCATATTTCACATAAGGGCACTTTGGTATATATGCATAGCCAGTTGTACTCACCCACTCACCTGTGTTGCTAATATTCGACGTGCAAGCCTGGCCACCAAGGGGAAGCTGGTGTGATTCTTGCACCACGAGTCCCCAGCACTCCATTTTTTTTGATCTTCACATGCTGGTGTCCATTTTAAATCAAACCACCTTTCGACTTCGGCCTCCACTGGGTCCATGTGCAGTGGGGAGCATGGGGCCCGTCTTCTCCTCTTTGATCATCGAAAACGTAGTGGTCCCTTAGGTGGGGGTGATGCCGCGTCTAGCCAATTCTCCTGCACAGCCTGTGGTGCATCCTCTTCGGATGATGAGCCCGAGGAATGGACTTCGGGCGCCTTCACCATGTGCCTCAACTGCAGAAGTCATATGCACGCTGTTAGTCACACAAGCAAGACATAATAGCAGGCACCCCATGCAGCCAAGTGATCCCAGGAGACGGCCGTTTAAGGCGAAATACACAACAGGCACAGTCGTGCATGCAAAGGCACAAAGGACACTTGGTACCGGCCAAAACTATCCACGGTTGGATGCACATATTTACAAAGGCAAAGGCCACAAATCCGAACTGAACTCACCAATGCCGTCATCTCTTGCTTCAACATTGCTTGGAACTTTGCCAGGGTGTCATATTCTTTCACTAGATTTGGCCAATCATCAGCGTTGTTCCAGATCCTCCTCATCCAGTGCAATATATTCCTCCTTCCATCCACAGCCGCCGCTAATGCCCAGCAGTATATTAGATTGACATTATCACAATCCGCACACAATTTCGTTGTGAACTCAGAGGCGAAGTCAAGCAACACAGGTTTTGCATGTGCCTCGGTGTCAGTGACATACAGCCGGTCGTACAGCAACTTCAAAACATTATAGAGGACATCCGATATGGTTATGTACTCGTCCCCCTCACATCTCTCAGACAATTCCCGTATTGACTCCAGGACTGGCAGCACTTGTTTGAAAATGCACCACCCAGTTGCTGGTATAATGATCCTAGGAATTCTCGCGTTTGCTGTATACTCGCGGATGCTTCTCTCCAACAAAACCGCCCTCTTAATCAAAAAATACATGTTGTTCCACCTCGTCGGGCACCAAGTCCCCAGACGCAATATTTGCTTTGGACAAGCCTGCTCCATTTCATTGTCAGGAACCGTCAGATCTACATCAGGATCATCGGGCAACTCAGCAACATCATCCTCTTCCCTTACACCTGAGTAATCCTCCTCATCATCATCTGATGATACATCGCTGGCCCCTTCCTCCTTTAGCACCTTCCTTTGCGCGCAGCGGAAAAGCTTCCAAGCAACGGGCGATTTGTGAAAATGACTTGCCAGTTCGCGAAGCGGCTGGACGAGCTGCTGAAACTCTTTAACATTTTGGAAACTGGCCTTGACTGCGGTATTTAACAGATGGCAAATGCAGGGGTGCCAATCAAAAATCTCCATTTTCTCGGCTGCTGAAATCATATTGGAGGCGCAGTCCGTGGTGAGAGCCACACGATCGCATGGCGACTCGTCCTGAAACGCACGCACAGGGTCCGCTTCCATCTCCGACTCCATCATGACTTGGTCACGCGCAACTACAGGGTACAGGCCATACTTCAATCGGATCTTCAGCAAGGCACGGCTTATTTCGTTTGCAGTGTGTTTCTCAGGGAAGCTGGCAGTCCCTGTCACCACCAACGTGCTATGCATTAAAAGACGGGGGTTACCTTTTGCACATGATATATGTCATACTTTACTGGCCGATACATGCCACTACTCATCGTTATCGTGCCATGGCAACACAACATCCATGATTTATGTTCAATAAGGCGTGATTCCCGGCCTGTGAAGGTCGGTACTAATGTAGCGAGTGCACATGACACGGTCGCCAAAGCACACACGAGTGGTTACTAATCACGACATGCATGCAAACAGTAAAGAATTGATATCCATGACATGTCACATAGTATTGGCCGATGCCAAGCCAGTACTGATGGCTATCGTGCCATGGCAACACAGCATCCATGATCCATGTTCAATAAGGCGGGATTCCCGGCCAGTGAAGGCCGGTACTAGTGCAGGGAGTGCACATGAAACGGTTGGCAAAGCACACACGAGTGGCCATTAATCATGGCACGGATGCAAACAATAAACAATTGACAACCACGAATATTCAAAATATCATAGGACACAGAATATGCCATCCAAACTCACCCAATATGCGTTTCTTCAGGCTCCAATCGGCATCCACCCAATGCAATATCACTGTTATATACGGGTCCGTGCTCCTGCTTGTCCAAATGTCCGTTGTCATGGCAACTCTCGACTCGTCTCGGATTTGGGACACCTCTTCCCTTATTTCCCGCTTGATCTCATTGGCCTGTCTCACCACCGACCTCACAATTGTTTGCTTACTAATAGATGGCCAACGGGGAATAAAGGCTCACATTAAACGAACGAAGGGCGCCATCTCAGCCAGGTGGTATGGTGCATTAGCAAAACTGACGTACCTGGCAATGTGGGTCACCGCCCTATTCCATTCTGAGGTCCTAGGGTGCCATTCTCCAGGTAGGTTTCCAATGATGTACCCAATTTCATCTGCTGGTTGCCCATAGGATTACTAAGTTTATCTCGAAGTGCCTCAATACTAAAAACGCTATGTTTCTCTTTCAAATGGTTTGAGGGCCCCGTCCAACTGGCACTGTTTGAGTTCTTCTTTCCCGGGTTGTATGACAACACTTTGTATGTCTTGGTAATGCCCCTCCCATAACACAACCGGCAAACAGCAGTAATGGAACGTGGTCTCTTGTCGGGCCCTTGCACCTCATCTACAGTAAACCCCTCTCTACACCATTCCTGGTGGCCTGGATCCCCTTTGCAGTGGCGTTGTTTGCGGCGTGTCCTCGGCGACCCTTCCCCCAAGGTCGCCACCATGCGCGTGGACTGCTTTGCTGCAGTTAGTGTTTGCTGTTGCTTGTGTGGAGTCCGCACATCAACAGCCATGGCAAGCGGTTCGGGGGTGGTCAGACGCCTCCTCTTGGCCCTGCGCTGTGGCACATCCTCCACCACAACGACACTCGAACTTGGCGATGCACCTCCAAGCGAATCAATGTCCGAAGAGCTCAACACACCCCTCCCAATAGGAACATCATGTGCATCTGGGACTCCTCGCTCAGCAACAAATGCTGCGAGGTCAACACCACCATCGCTGCCAACAGAGCCTGGCGTAGACGTCCATTGCGTAAATAACCGAGGCAACATATATTCGACAATGGTTTTCAAATGTTACAAGGAGATGTTACATGCACACTTCCTTCTGTGAAATAAAGGCAGAAAAGCGTCTCACAACCATGGACTGTTCAGCAAATGTCACCTTCCTCGCCGGTGACAGGCGGTACTTGGACTTCACCTCACAATCAGACAAGTTGTTTTGTTAAAAAAAACTAATCCCCATCGGAGGAAGTCTCCGTGTCACTCCCTGTTAGGAGGCCGGAGTCCATGACATTGAACTCCCACCCAACCTGTGAAAAAAATCGTCTTCAAGGAGTCTTTCTTCCAGGCGTCTTAGCGACGGTTCAGTTATTCTATATTTTCTGCTAATAGACTTGTACCCCACCATGTGCTCCCTCCGGTGCAGCACCAAATCTATGATAGCCGCGCACTGACGTGTTTTATAAGCAGCCCGGCAGGCCACCCAACCCCGCTTCTTGTATTTCCTCTAATCTATCTGTTAGGGCTTCCCTATCGTGCTCAGCTTCCCTATCGCGCGCAGCTTCTATCCGCCGCCTGACTTTCACCCCTGCACGTCTCCTTCCCCCTTCCTGTTGTGTCTGTGCCGGCGCTTTCGACCATCCTTGTAACATTGGCCCCTGTTCAGGGGCCGCTTCCGACCTAACACAGGAACAGAATACAGTGTTTCCCCAGCGAGGTGACGGTAGGTACTGCCACATACTAGTGGTGGCACCGAAGCAAAGACAATAGGTATTGTAGAGAAATGCAACACGCCCTGTACAATGCACGGCCCCCTAAAGGGACGAAGTGTTGAGGTTTCCCCAGCCAGGTGACGGCGGGTACTACCACAAAGTGGTCATGCCACATAAGGAAAAATAGGCGATGGGTATTGCAGGGACATACAACACACCCTGTACAATGTGCAGCCAAATAAAAGTAACAAAGTGGTAAGACTTCCCCAGCCAGGTGGCGGCGGGTACTGCCAAATAATGTTGGTGGCATGTAAGCAAAGACGATGGGTATTGCAGCGACAAGTGGTGCACCCTGTGCAATGCATGGCCACATGGAAGGAACGAACTGCCAAGGTTTCCCCAGCCAGGTGACGGCGGGTACTACCACCAACGAGGTGGCCATGCCAGAATGGTGCAGTGCCCTACACACCGACAAACACACACAGCCACAGCCGCCAAAGTCGACAACAAAATACGGTTCTGCAAGTGTAAACGGTAATCCACTCACCAAGTGAGGGTTCGTGTTGTTGCTCCTCTGCGCTCGCCATCCCCCTCCCGATGGTTTCTGGATCTGCACTGACGCAACTTGGTGAGGCTGCAGCACCACACACAACGTTAAGTACATTTCCAACTTATACGCAGGACAGTAGGTGCCCCAATGGATGCATGGTTTCCAGCCAGAGGCATTCAAGCCTTGGATTACCAGCCTTAGAATCAAGATTGCGATTGTACCCGACTTCCCGCGATGTTCCCTACAGCACCCAGCCACAATAGGCGGCACTCAGGCTTGCTGCACAGAGGTACACGTCCACCGCACCTACACGTCCCGCCTGTCGAAGGCGCCCCTGCCTGCTTTCCGTTTCAGCGTTGGTACCACCTGCAACACAGTTGGTGAGGGTCGCAGGCAAAATCCCGGAATGAAGTCAAACCCCGGCCATGATCTTCCCACCCGGCCATGTGCCACCAGGTTTCCAAAGTCCACACATAATCCGCCCCCCCCCGGGGAAGAATTTCCCAGTAAAGCAGGCGGCCAGAAGCAGAAGCCCACACTATGCCCACGTATCACTCGCCGGAATGCATCCGCCAACATCCAGGTTTTCAAAGTCCACAGATAATCCGAGAACCCCCCCCCCTTTTAACACCCCCCACGGCTCGGAATTTCCCGCCAAAGCAGGCAGTACTGAGGGCGTTGCCCTGGCCAGAAAGCAGAATAGCGCGCTATGCCTGTGCATCACCGGCGGATTGCATCCGGCCACGCACAGGTTTTCGGCCAACAGATCATCCGAGACCCCCCTTCCCCCGCGCGGCCCGGCATTTCCCGCCAGGTCGGCAGTACTTAGGGCATTCCTCAGGCTTCTGGCTATGCTGCCCGTGGGCGCGGTATGCCTCACCTGCTGGCCGAGCAGGTGCTGGGTCCATGGTGGCTCGTGGGGCGGCAGGGGCAGGAGATGGCGGAGGGCAACCAATTATGTGCGCAGTCACCGCCAAGGTCCACTGTATGTGGACCCTGGCTGAGCCACGCTGGCAATCAACCCGATCCCCAGATTCGGAAATCAGTACTTGCTGCCTGGGCTCTGCTGTCATCCGCTGATTCGGTACACACGTCCGCTGTCATCCGCTAGATTAGCGGATGGGGTACGCGGCCTCCGGTCCGTTGGAGAATATCCGTTAACACCCAAGCGGAATCCGCAGAGTCCGCTGATTGGCGCCTGCCGTCCGCTGCCATCCGTGCCACGTCAGCAATAGAGAGAGCGGGGTCCGCTAAATTAACGGATATTTAATGGAGGGCGCCCTCGTCCGCTATTAACGGATCCGGGTGGCCACCTCTAGCGGAAATACGAGCCGCTGGCCGAAATCCGCAACCCACTGGAGGGGAAGATGGTCACCAATAGTGCGTAGTTACAAGCCACTACGGTGGAAGTACTGAAAAGGGCAGGCCGCTGTTTTAGATGTTTTAAGCCCTTTTCAGCAAGCCATCATGGAGAATGTGAAGGGCGTGGAGTACTCCCGCAGATGCCGGTGAGTCCCGCTCGAACATGACTATCTGCATGCAGAATTTCTACCAAACTGTGTTTGGCAATGCGGAAGCATAATATCACAAGTGTGAAACTGCAAACTGCACCCATGGATGTGCGAACGAATGCAACACCAATGATTCCTGTTCCGAAAGTGCAAACTGCACAGATTGCTATGAATCGTGTGATGAAAATGTCTCACACTCCGGCGCAGCCGGGAACGACCCAAAGGGGTCTGCACAGTGAAGTAGATCGTTCTGATCACATGTTGAACCCTGTGCATTTCCAGCATATACAAGCACTGGTTGCTTATCGTTTCACACTTGATGCATGTGCGAACCCGAATGGGGATAACGCACTTTGTGAGCGATATTGTTCTCGAGCTGACAGTTTCCTTCGGAAACCACTCGCCCATGAATTTATGTGGATCAATCCACCTTTCCAGAATGCAGCGCCATTCTTGGATCATTACTTTGCTGAAAGAGCAAAGGCCCCTACACACGTAGGTGCATGCATTCTACTGCCTGCTTGGCGAACATTCACAAACAATCCCAGGTTGCGCCAGCTGCGCACCCTTGTCCATTACCCAAAGGGTACACAGTTGTTTACTCAACCGCAACTTGATTGTCCACATCGCAAGGAGATGCCTGGCATCCCTTGGCCTGTGAATGTGTATTATCAACCCCCAGAGGGTTCAGCGGAGCACCGCATCCGAGGGGTCTCACAAGACCAACCTCGTTTGACCTTTACCGGTCAGGTCAGGCATCAGCCCGCCTCCATTCCCTTTGATACGGGCGCGACTGGCACCGCCTATATCAACCCGACGTGTTGCCGTCGGTTAGGCTTAACGCCACGCCCCCCACATGCACTGTCTAATCGACAGCTTCGTCGCCTTAATCGCCTGCGCCGTTTGGCCCGAGCGATGCGACGCATTGTGGATCCCACGGAGTTCTCCACTCCTCCGCGGGAAGATCCTTTTCCCGTTGAGAACGAAGTTCTCTTAGCGGATAGCACATCTCTCCCATCCTTGGGAGTTGTGGATGTTCCCTTGATTATTCAAGGGTATAAGGACACAGTCCGTTGCGTGGTTATCGACCTCTCTGACGATTATGATATCATCCTCGGCGACAATTGGCTCTATGAGCAAGCCGGTGTCATTGACTATCGTCATGGTCATATCCACGTGGTTTCTCGTGGACGTGAGATTACTCTTCGCAGTACTCCTCGCTCCAGAGATCCCCCTTCCTCACCGGCCCGCCGGGTCGGTCGCTTGTGTTCTTTGAACTTTGCTCGTCGAGCCTACCAGCGTGGTTCTCCTTTACGCTTGGTTCTGGTTCGCCGGGTCGGCAATCTCCCTGAGGGGGACGCACCAGGCCCTTCGGCCACCACAGGTCGGAAGACCACATCTCATGCTGTGAATCCAGCACAGATCACATCCCTCTTAGAGGAGTACAAGGATTTGTTTCCTGACGAACTCCCTAAGGGACTCCCCCCGGATAGGGGCGTAACGCTGACCATTCCACTAAAGGAAGGGGCCAAACCGGTTAAGCGACCTGCTTTTCGGTATAGCCCAAAAGAAATGGAGGAGATCAGGTCGCAGGTAGAATACCTGTTGCGAAAAGATCTGATTATGGAGAGCAGTAGCCCATTTGGGGCCCCTGTGCTTTTCGTACCAAAGCCGGATGGCAGCCTCCGAATGTGTATCGACTATCGGGCATTGAACAAAGCCACTATCAAGAACAAGTGGCCGATCCCAAGGATAGATACCCTGTTGGATCAGTTGCAAGGGGCCAAAGTCTTTTCGGCCATAGACTTGCAATAAGGGTACTACCAACTGCGGATCAACAAGGCCGATTGTGCCAAAACGGCGTTTGCCATGCCATTGGGCTTGTACGAGTTCAAGGTACTTCCCTTTGGACTTGCGAATGCCCCAGCGATATTTCAGCAGACAATGCATCATATATTTGGTGACCAAATCGGCAAACACGTCCTAGTTTACTTGGACGACATCCTAGTGTTTAGCCAAACTGCTGGAGAACATATACGACACCTAAGACAGGTGTTAGAAGTGTTGCGACAGCAAAAGCTATATTGTCGAATGCACAAGTGCCAGTTCAATAAGGAGGAAATCTCCTACCTGGGACATATTGTGTCTCAAGAAGGAATACGCCCAGATCCCGAAGGGATCGAGAAGGTGAAGAACTGGCCCGTACCTCAGTGCGTGAAGCACGTACAACAGTTCCTCGGACTGGCAAATTATTTTCGAAAGTTCATTCAAGGCTATTCAAAAATGGCGACTCCCTTGACAGACTTGACCAAACAGAATGGCAAGTGGGAGTGGACGTCGAAGTGTCAATCGATGTTTGAGCACATAAAGGAGTGTTTGACCACAGCTCCCTTGCTCAAGATGCCAGATCCTGAGAGACCATTCGAGGTCATCGCAGATGCCTCGCAAACTGCTGTAGGGGCGGTCCTAATGCAGGACAATCACCCTGTTTGTTATGCGAGCAGGAAGTTCCTCCCAGCGGAGTTGAACTACAACGTGACGGACCAGGAGGCTTTAGCCTCAGTCCACGCTGTCCAGTTGTGGAGGTGTTACCTTGAAGGAACACGCTTCAAACTGGTAACGGACCACTGTCCGTTGACCTATCTTAAGTCACAACCACAGCTGAGCCGGAGACAGGCCAGGTGGTCGGAAATCTTACAACAGTTTGACTTTGACTGGGAATATCGCCCAGGACGAAAGAATGTGGCTGATCCACTCTCTCGTATTCCTCCATCGCCGGATGAGCAGGTGGCTAGGAGGAAAAGTCAACTGGTTGTATGTGGCTTAAAAGTAGTGCATAAGCGGGGAAGCCAAAGAGAGGCAGGAGAGACGGTAGAGGCCAAAGATCTAGCCTCCAGGATCCGTCAGGCCTATGGCAAGGACCCCCAACTTACGTCTGTAAGACAGCAGCAAGAGATGCGCTGTACAGACGGGTTATGGCTGCGAGGCAATCAGGTATATATACCTGCCAGTCTGCGGACTGAGATCTGCCAGTTGGCTCACGACCATCCAAATGCGGGACACTTTGGTCAAGCCAAGACCCTGGACTTGGTCCAGCAGCATTACTGGTGGCCAGGAATGCGACGAGAAGTACAGTTGTACATCGATACTTGCCTGGTTTGTCAACAGGTTAAGTATCCTCGTCAAAAGTCCCCAGGCTTATTACAGCCATTGGGCATTCCTGGGGAGCCATGGACCAAATTGTCCATGGACTTCATCACTCAACTGCCAAAAACTAAGGGAGGTCATGATGCTATCGTCGTATTCGTCGATAGACTGACCAAAATGGTCCGCCTTGCAGCCATGACCACTGAGCTCTCCGCAGAAGGAGTAGATGACCTGTTGGTGGAGAATGTGATAAGGCACCACGGCCTCCCCTCTCAAATAGTGTCTGACAGAGACGTTCGGTTCATTTCCAGGTTTTACCGGTACCTGGCCGAGAGGTGGAAGATTCAGCTCAACATGAGCACTGCGTACCATCCACAGACGGATGGCCAGACCGAAGTCATGAATCGGATTCTGGAGGATTACTTACGCAGCTATACGCATTCTGACCATGACGCGTGGGATGAACTGTTGGCCATGACCGAGTTTGCTATGAACAACTCGAAAAACAGTTCCACCCAAGAGACCCCGTTCTATCTGAATTACGGGAGGCACCCAAAGAGTCCCTTAGCTCTTGGTGTGTAGATTCGGATGCCCGCGGCTTGGCAGTGGCCATTGAGAGGGCACAACAGCCTTATTTGAGGCAATCTGGTACACCCCTCGTGGAGGGATTACCAGCAGTGACACGATTTGATCACCGTGTCCAAACAGCGCTGAGAGAGGCCAGGGCATGCTTGGAAAAAGCACGGGATAGGCAGTCGAAGCATGCTGACCGCCATCGGAGGGATGTGTCATTTAATAAAGGAGATGACGTCCTCCTTTCGACACAACATATCACCCTCAAGCACCCTGGAACTCGAAAACTATTACCGAGGTGGATTGGGCCTTTCACCATCCTTGACTGGATAGGTTCTGTTGCATATCGACTAGAACTCCCGGAAAGCATGCATAGGATACATCCAATATTTCATGTATCGAAAATCAAGCCTTATAAGGCAAGTGGCAGAGTGCAGCCACCCCCAGTACCTATCGAGATCGAAGGTGAACTGGAGTATGAAGTTGAACGTATCCTTGACAAAAGAATTAAAAAGCGTGGGAGACGCAAAAACTATGTTGAGTACCTTGTCAAATGGCTGGGATATGGACATGAGCATAACAGCTGGGAATCAGCAAAGTCAGTTGCAAATGCACAGGAACTGGTTCAAGCATTTGAAAATGGTAGAACACCTGTGATGCGAATGCAAACTGCATAAAGTACAGGATGTACATACTGAGACATGCTCATGTGTGACTATGCTTTGACAGGTTCTCCTGAGATGGGCCCAGAAGAATACTGGGTACACCGCTCCCCGTGCCAAGACGCAATTTGGACACATGAACGCTATGTCCATTGCGATCTTGAACGGAGAAAGATTGGATCTTGATGACCCGCTCGTGCCGGCCCCTCGTGGAGCTGTGCGTGTGCATGGCCGCGGGCGAGGACGAGGTCCCGCACCGGGCCGGCGCACCCTTGCATGGGCATTTGGTGGTTCCCACTCTAGGGGTCGTAGATCATAGGCCAGGAGGTCAAACATTCCAGCCATTTGGCTGAGGAAGAGTTTTAATGAGGGTTGTGCAGACCGGGAGGTCATGTAAAAACAACCACTCTTTCTCTTCACCACAAACCGTATAGTGTATACTAGAGGTGGCCACTCAAAGATGCTATCTGGTCCGTTAAGTCCGGTTCGTTAATTTTTATCAGCTGTCCGTTAAATTCCGTTAAAGAAAAAGGGAGAAAATTCAGAAAAAACGAAAAAAATCCAAAAAAATCGAAAAAAACCCAAAAAATCACAACAACTGGGGCTAGTTGAAAATCTAGTATGCATAGGTTGAAATAAAATACAAACATACTCTCTAATAGCGAATTCCATAAACTATAAGTATGAATAAAACCCAAAAATCCCCCAAAAATCCAAAAATCCGTTAATTTTTGTTTAATTTTTGTCTTTTTTCGTTATTTTCCGTTAATTAACGGAAAATTAACGGAGATTAACCTCTGTCCGCTATTAACGGATCCGGGTGGCCACCTCTAGTGTATACTAACTGGGCATGTGGCAAATCGCACAGCCAGTTCTATTCACATACACATAAAGTTTCTGCTCCCATATCCATACACTGGGACGAGGACGCCCCACTCCCTGAGGGGGACGAATGTTACGCGCACCGGCCTGATGTGGGGGACGCCCTACTCATGGTCCTTGGTGTGGGGGACGCCCTGTCCAAGATACGTATAGTATTCCTTGTCCCTCAGTAACCATTGTACCTATATGGATATGGGAGTAGGAGGGGTGGTCCCGCCTAGGTGCCCTATAAGGACCTAGGTGCCCGGCGAGGTGAGTCCGCGGCTCAAAGAGGGCAGGAACCCCACACCCACAGACTTTCCGTATCACTCGGAATCGCACATCCAACTCGCTTAGAATGTTGTGGACAGTTGTGTCGTTTGACCGCGCGTCAGGGCTACTCTCGGCGGTGGCTGTGGCCTGCTCGGCGTGGCGGCGCCGAGCTGCTGGGACGGACGCCGCCGCTCCGGGCAGCCAAAAGGTCACCAGATCGGGGCATGAAATTAGTCGCTCTGTCTTTTTCCGTGAATATCCCTTCTTGTTTCGGACACCCTGAGCCCCCACAGACCGATGTTGGCCAGCTGAAGTAGAAGGGGCCGTTACGGAAAAGACAGAGGGACTGATATATTCTCACCAGATCGGCATCCTTGGTTGTGTCCCAGGTGGGCCCCCACTGTCATGACGTTATGACATTACAGCGCAACGGCACCCAATTAGTTGCTCTACAGAGACAGGTCTTTCCCATGAAGATCCCTTCTTGTTTTGGACAACTTAAACCCTAAAACCACTGACCCCACAGGGGCTGATATATTCCCTCAGCGTCAGCCTTACCCCGGATATGAAGGGTATAGGGTTGGCTTCTTTAGGTTTAATCCTACGTGGTTCAGGGTAGCAAATTTTCGTACCTTTATCACGTTCATGTCCGGAGAACTGTGGGTATTGCACCTATCTTTGATTCGCGTTAGGGCGGATAGCCTGACAATAAAAAGGCAATTGAGCAATGGGGGATGAAGTGGAGTTGTGGGTGGTGCGACAGAACGAAAGTGGAGAGTGAACACGGTGTGGTGCAAAATGGATAATGGCATGTTCATTTGTTGGCGTTTCATCTACACTAAATTTTAATCACTAAAGAATCAGACTCTGAAGGGGACCGAGAGATGGAGAAAGACTTGAAGTAGTGATCTGTGGATTTCTGAGATTCCGGATCGAATGGGCAGCGATTTCGAGGAAACAGTCTGCGTGGACCTCTGCCCATCATGCGCTGCCAGGTGCGAGGGCTTTGTTTTGTTTTAGATGGAAAACGCAATCGGAGAATTTCAAACAAGGGACTCCAAAACATTGCGCAAGCTCACTCATATCTCACAGTCTCTACCAGTGATCAAAATGGTGTTAAAATTGACGAAGTCCGCGTAATAATGAATCGAATCGCTTCGCCGCCTTGTTTTCACCAGAGAATTTGATTACAGCCGTTGCGTCTTGATGCACATTGTAGGGAAACCGCGAATGCACAGACGGAGGCCGTGGCCACAACGACAACGGCCAGATGCCGATCCACCTTGTTGCGCTTGCGCTTGGGGCAGTACAAACCATAGAGCTGCTCATCGATGCGGTGTGTGGAAAATGCGTTTTGACATCATGCCCACAATACTTGATGGCCATTTTATGGTAGCAAAATTTCAGACTGTATCGGATTTGCCATCAAGTCCTACCAGTTTTGCGTCCTTGTTGAGAATTCACGGTAGGAACCAAGAAACCTGCGATCATAAGGAATGTGCGTATGTGGACTGTGAGCGATTCCACTCGCCACTTCGGTTGAATAGCGGGCTGTTCGCAACACCGCATAATGACCACCGTTTCACTAGGTGGGTCACTTATGCATTATGGTGTGCGACTTGTATGCATTTTAAGAATATTGTTTATATGCAAGGCATTCTTAATGTAGAAAAGGAAAAGAAAAATGTGTTTCAGAATTCACAGAATTGTTTCTCATGTGATGGGACTTTTGTGAGCATCAACTTGGTTGCTGTGGGAGATGCCATCCGATTTAGAGACAAGTGTTATGTTGAGGTCGCGCTCGCAGCTGAAATATTTCTACATTGCCATTGAGTGTATGGGCACCTTTAGTATATGTGTTATAGAGTGGGTTGCATTGTGGCGATGAGTGGGCATCTCTGAAGCGCGGTATGGCTGGTTGGTGATGGATGATGGTCCTTGTCACGTGAAAAGGAAAGTTCTGTGGGTGCAAGGAGATTCGAACTGTTCGGTTGCGGGGGTCGTTGCCACCGTCGGCAAGGCTCTTCGCTGTGAGAAGGGTGAAAAAATATGTAAGCCCTGGGCGTTTTGCGTGTGGCGTGGCCTTGCGTCTGGCCGTGTGCCAACCCGTTGAAGCATCGGCGATCGTGGATTCGCGCTTCCCGTGTGCACTCCAAAGGGAGCCGTTTGAATTACATCAACGGCTTTTCCTTCAAGATGGTTTCGGAGCGTCGAGGCAGGTTCTGGGCCAAGGCGACGGTGGATAAAGTGTAGGCAAGTCCCCAAGAGTTTCTTGGGGCAGTTTGCACGCTGATCGACTCGGAATTCAGTCAACAATCGGCCAGAGGGTCGGACGGGTGGAATTGCAGATTTTGCAATTGAGCGAGATCAACGGCTGGCGAAGCGCGATCGAGGTGTGCGAGACAGTAGGGGACAGCACAGCAACGTCGTTAGGACAGCTCGAGGCTGTTTGGACGGTGATTGACCCGTCGCTCGGCGGCCGTCGCCCAATTCGGCGAATGGGCGCAAGTGAGAATCCCAGATTTTGACCACATCGGCGGCTTGCAAGCGACGCTCCAGTGGTGCGCGATAGTGGCGAACGGGTGGCCAGACTTCTGTGAGCAGCGGGAAGCCCTTTGCAAGCATTTTGTGGCAACGGCAAGTGTGGGTCAGCGGGTCAAGCGCTGGCTCAACATTTTGCGGTGATGTGGTGTTTCGGTGAGACGTGGACTTTGGCGAAGGATTGCGCAATGGGTGGCCGGCCAAGGAAGTTTGCAGCATGGCTCAGAGCTCTGCACGAGCTTCCCAAGACGTGGCTATGGCCGACGCTTCGAGCGAGGGCAGCACCGGGAGGTTGAAGGGGCCAAGGCGGCGGATGGTCGAGGGGGCAGAGCTGCAGGGGCTCAGAGTTCTCCCCCATTGATTGGGCCCATCATTTGCTAGAGGTCAGGCCGCTTGAGGTGGAGGTACAACTACTGGGGCTGCGCTTGTGTACAGGGATGCAGAGGTAACGAATTCGGTGATTCCTGAGGCTGGTGAAAGCGCGCAAGTGGACCCAAGAAATTTTGATTTATGAATTTATCATGATGGGATAACCGATTGCTTGAGGATTCTGATGGCACAATGGGTTATGAAGAAGTTTGAAAGTGGCTTGGTTAGTGCCATGATTATTGTGTTGATGAAGGTTTGTTGGTTTGTCACTTGTTTGGGTTTGATTTTATGGGAATGGGCATTGGAAGTTTGCATACTTTCATGGGTCTTACCATATTGCAACACCAAAGCTGACCGCGGCTCTCAGTTCTTGGTGATGCTTCTAACAGGAATGGCTCACTCTGTGATAGTTTTCTATAGTGTGGTGCTGAGTTTATGATTTTCCAGCTAGCACATGCCATCTTGTTCTTCAAAACATCATTTTGCTCATTATTTTGCTGATGTTTCTTTCCAGCAATAGAGATCACCCACTTAGTGGTTTCTAGATTTCAATCCATGTGCTGATGTCTCTTTCCAGCCATGGACAGAATCTATTTTAGTAACCCTAAGGAACATGTTGGGATGTTTCTTTCCCCAGCATGAGGTTGTGTTGGTGAATTGCCCAGCCAACCTATCCTTTGGTTTTATATTGATTCAAAAATATGGTGCTAGCTCATTGGAGAGAAAGTCTACCAAGTCCATTGCGTGCGACGGTGGGTATGGGCCAACTGTCAGTTTGGCGTTAATGAGGGAGGTGCTGGGTGATAGCTATGGGAGTGGTAACTAGAGGTGGCCCCATCTGTCCGTCCCCAACAGAATTTGTTTGGCTCCGTTAAAATTCTGTACAATCAACAGAATTTATGAGGGAGCCACAGAGAAAAAAAGCGTTTTACAGAAACGGGTAGGGCCATACTGACGTCAGCATAGACAACTACAGAAATCCACACAGCCTTACAGAATGAAACCAAGTGTTACAGAAGTCGCGCCGCCGTCTACGGATGATAGGCACCCGCAACAGAACCGCTGACCGGACCACAAAGGTCGACAGAATTCCATAAAAAATTGATGGCAATCGCTGCCAGAAAGGGCCCGCACTTATGATTTATAGTATGCTGTGATGATGTGTTCTGTGTGTGTGCTGCCTCCAGCCAAGTACTGGCAGCGATCGCTACTGGGAAGGGCCCGCACTTATGATTTATAGTACGCCGTGATAATGTGTCCTGTGTGTGTGCTGCCTCCAGCCAAGTACTGGCAGCTAGAGGTGGCCATTCAAGGGTGCCATCCGGTCCGTTAAATCCGGTTCGTTAATTTTTATCAGCTGTCCGTTAAATTTCGTTAAAAAAAAGGGAGAAAAATTCAGAAAAAACGAAAAAAATCCAAAAAAATCGAAAAAAACCCAAAAAATCACAACAACTGCGGCTAGTTGAAAATCTAGTATGCATAGGTTAAAATAAAATACAAACATACTCTCTAATAGCGAATTCCATAAACTATAAGTATGATTAAAACCCAAAAATCCCCAAAAAATCCAAAAATCCGCTAATTTTGGTTAATTTTTGTCTTTTTTCGTTATTTTCCGTTAATTAACGGAAAATTAACGGAAATTAACCTCTGTCTGCTATTAACGGATCCGGGTGGCCACTCCCCATCGCAATGTATCGCCGGAAGCGGGTCTGCGACTTATGATTTATAGTATGCCGTGATGATGTGTTCTGTGTGTGTGCTGCCTCCAGCCAAGTACCGGCAGCGATCGCTGCTGGGAAGGGCCCGCACTTATGATTTATAGTATGCCGTGATAATGTGTTCTGTGTGTGTGCTGCCTCCAGCCAAGTACTGGCAGCGATTCGATACGCCTCTATTCGCGACAAGCTTCCAGAATCTCAAAGTCCATGACGGATGGCAACGGAATGCCAGAAAAGGCAACGGAAAAAAACATCTTTACAGAAATTGCTGGCTGCAAACACCCCCTTTACGGACAGCTCCAGAGCCAAAAAACTGGAAGCTGACGTGGCATGAACGGCAACAGAAAACCGGCCCCGGCAAAACAACAGAAAAGTGACGGACGGATTTTTTGTCTTTAAAAAAAATACGGACAGAAAATAACAGAAAAAAAGCTGAGCGGCCACGTCTAGTGGTAACTATGGGCCCACCAAAATTCGGAGTGTCTCGCAGATGGAAACGTGGGAGAGCCCATGTTCGCAACACCGCATAATGACCACCGTTTCACTGGGTGGATCACTTATGCATTATGGTGTGCGACTTGTATGCATTTTAAGAATATTGTTTATATGCAAGGCATTCTTAATGTAGAAAAGGAAAAGAAAAATGTGTTTCAGAATTCACAGAATTGTTTCTCATGCGATGGGACTTTTGTGAGCATCAACTTGGTTGCTGTGGGAGATGCCATCCGATTTAGAAACAAGTGTTATATTGAGGTCGCGCTCATAGCTGAAATATTTCTACATTGCCATTGAGTGTATGGGCACCTTTAGTATATGTGTTATAGAGTGGGTTTGTGGTAATGACCCGTTGGTTTTCTTGTTCTGCCGGGCGGAGCTCGGCCCGTTGCCAAAGTCGTGGAGGCCGTATGCGGAGCGAAGCGGAGCAGGCCGGAACGACTTGTGTGTAAGGGCTGAGCGTAGCGAGGCCTTTAGCCTGAAAACGGGTTCGGCCAAAATGGACATGCTTAATGAATATGATGACTTTGATGATTTTGGCCGCCACATGTAAGAGCGCCTGGCGGCGGCGCCGATTGTAGTTCGATCGTTCTGGAACACATTGACTCCCTGCCTCCTCGAGCGCAGCCGCCGTGCGCCTCGGACGGGACCGCACAGAGCGGCCGTCACCCACGGGTCAGAGAGAGCCCGGGACACGCCGTCCGGCCGAGGACGACCACGCTTCCACTGGAGAGGCCCTAGAGCGTGGGCTAGGGTACCTGGACGCGGCCAAGGGGGGACCGCGCCGACAGGGTTGCATTGTGGCGATGAGTGGGCATCTCTGAAGCGCGGTATGGCTGGTTGGTGATGGATGATGGTCCTTGTCACGTGAAAAGGAAAGTTCTGTGGGTGCAAGGAGATTCGAACTGTTCGGTTGCGGGGGTCGTTGCCACCGTCGGCAAGGCTCTTCGCTGTGAGAAGTGTGAAAAAATATGTAAGCCCTGGGCGCTTTGCATGTGGCGTGGCCTTGCGTCTGGCCGTGTGCTAACCCGTTGAAGCATCGGCGATCGTGGATTCGCGTTTCCCGTGTGCATTCCAAAGGGAGCCGTTTGAATTACATCAATGGCTTTTCCTTCAAGAGGGCAAAATCAATGCCGGTGGCGCGGCCCCCAATGCTTAACATCAGGCACTTTGGATTCATCCAGGGCGAACAAACGAACCGTATTCAATCCTCTGTTGGTCCATGGGTCTCTTCAGTCTAAAGCAAAGCGACGGGGGTTTTGCCTTCTTTGAGCAAGCAGCGGCAAACGAAGCAATCATGCAAGGCTAAATAACAATAAAATATCAGTGAAATAGCAATGAAAACCAATAGCATTGCACTGAAACACAGACAAGTAATGAAACAACAGTGCAAAAACAGCAAACGAAAACACAACAACTAGACGTATAGGCATGAAAATCCCTCAAATGTGCAGAAAGCGCCAGCAGCGCCCACTAAGCAAAGTTCCTTCCCGACTCACGGTGTGGATATCAATGCGGTGCGACTTCTGGAACATTGCCACTGGGGGGACGGCGTACTATGGCAACATCGAACCCATCAAGTTCCTGCTGTCGGCTGGCGCAAACCGTTCCATCGGCGCCGGGAACGGCTTCGTTGACGGAGTTTGGAACACGTCACAGACGCCAACCTGCTGCAGTGCCACCAGGGAACGTGCCAATCAGACGATCGAATATATGAAATAGGAGCGTTGATGTGCCGCTCTGGATCAGGAGGATCGACAAGAGGTTCAGCTCCAGGAGTGCACAATATCGAGCAAAATGTAAGAAGATAATGTTTACGAAATTTGAGTGCACCTAAAGGCTGGAAAAAACCTTGTACCATTTCCCTATGAGAGTAGACGTTGTTTCAGGAAAAGTGCCATGAATTTCTGGGAAATTTACAGCACTTGCTTGCACCCTTTTATTCCCAGTATTGTGTAGTGTTAGATGTTAATAGTTCTCGATCTGAAGAAAGTTAAATGCTGTCGAATTTGGAATCGGATGCATTCCAAATGTGGTTGTTTGTTGGTAGACTCCAATGCCGCTGCACGCAAATGATGCTGCACGGGTTGTCCACAGGCACAGAACCGACAAGATTATTATAGGATTTGCGATCCCAATTGCAAGTTTAAAATTAATGTGGTTAGCTTGGTACATTGAAGGCCACATAGATCCCCAT
Source organism: Ostreobium quekettii (assembly GCA_905146915.1). Lineage (NCBI taxonomy): Eukaryota > Viridiplantae > Chlorophyta > Ulvophyceae > Bryopsidales > Ostreobiaceae > Ostreobium > Ostreobium quekettii. Next base: position 95,144 of record CAJHUC010003121.1, on the reverse strand, counting down.
GGAAAAGGAAGGAAGAGGCAGCATTCACCGCAAGTGGCATGGCACTACTTGTGCAGGATAGAGGTGGCCACCTGGATCCGTTAATAGGGGACAGAGGTTGATTTCCGTTAATTTTCCGTTAATTAACGGAAAATAACGAAAAAAGACAAAAAATAACCAAAAATTAACGGATTTTTGGATTTTTTGGGATTTTTGGGTTTTATTCATACTTATAGTTTATGGAATTCGCTATTAGAGAGTACGTTTGTATTTTATTTCAACCTATGCATACTAGATTTTCAACTAGCCGCAGTTGTTGTGATTTTTTGGGTTTTTTTCGATTTTTTTAGATTTTTTTCGTTTTTTCTGAATTTTTCTCCCTTTTTCTTTAATGGAATTTAACGGACAGCTGATAAAAATTAACGAACCGGACTTAACGGACCGGATGGCATCTTTGAGTGGCCACCTCTAGTGCAGGATTGCTGTAGTGCAGAGTCATGATGACGCGGCAGAAGTTCTCTCTGTCTTTTTATGGGCACCTCCACCACTCAGTGTATTTCAGAAATTTCCTTTTGGTTTTGGCCTGTGTCACTGATACTTTGCTGTTGTAACAATGGCACGTTGCGAGTTTGAGGGGCCTCAAATCTGGGAATTCGGCACCTCAGGGGACCGCTTTGTGTATCCTAGGGGGACAGATTCGCATTCCGCTGTGACATGCACTTACATCGCATTGTACTGTGCATGCTGAAAGTTGTTGACTCCTGATGAACGTAACAAGAACTTGTTATTTCTTGTGCCTTGGTTGCACAAGGTGTACTCGACTGATGTTGCTTCTCATCAATATGGTTGCGCTTTTCGGCAACAATGCTTTTGTATGTGGCCATCTCACTGTAGCCGTCGCCGCACCAAGTGGGTTACTGTCGATTAAACCGAGAGGGAGGCACAATTATGGGCCCCAATATTTTCATTACTGAAAACATGCTGTGCTTGAAGTCACATTGCTTGAATGAGCTACTTGCGAAAGACGGTGCTCATATAATTGGGAACCGTGACTGTGTCAACGAAGAATGGCTGTGCGTTTCTTATGAAGCCCCGGTCGCTAATCTCGTGCCCTGGTGTCCAGTTGCGATTGAATTATCTTAAACCGGTATGGTGCGTTGGTCAGTGTGGGTGTTGATCAATTTTGATCAATGCCTTCATGGGGGCCTGCATCTACGTGCCTTCTGGTATCGCCACTCACATGACATGGACGTCTTGTGGCGTTAGACATGACAATGGTCTCCTTATTCTCTGCTGTCCCTGGAAACTTCGTCAGAAATTCGATGGCCACGTGTTGTCATTGGGAGTTGTATTGTTGGCAAGTATCCGCGCAGACTGAGTATATGCCATTGACGTTCACCTCCGAGTCTAGACTTGGTGTTTTTGTGATGCGCGTTGATGTTGCAGTAGATGAGATGACAGGAAAGTATACTTGTAAGCCAAGGACAGTCGTTTAGAAAAGACATTATTTTGAATTTTCTAAGCTAGGCGCCAAATTGACGTGAAGGGGAGGAAGGTTCCAGCCATTGACGCTAAGAGATTATGCCATTGCACTAAAGTCAAAACAAGGTGGGAAGATGCTAAAAAACGCCACTGATCAGTAGCAGATAGGCCATGGCTTGTTGCAAACCTCCCTCAAAACTTTCCATCTTCTAAAGAGTCCCTACAATGGATCAATTTCAGGCATTGGGTTGCTTCCATCACATATTATGGCTTTTGGTATCGCATTTTCAAATCATTGCAATCGCCACACCTTCGGTCTGTTTTTCCCTTAAAACTATTATGAAGCTGTGTTGCATTGTTAGGCAATATTGCTGAGTCATCCTGGAATCGAAATAAGCATTGACGCTGAGGAAGGGGGGTAGGGGGGGGTCTAAGCTTAACGTCGCATTTACGGTAAGCGTACAAAATTCAAAATAATGTCTACTCTTACTCTTGTGAGCAATTCCCAAGGCACAATAAACTTATTTTGACGTATTTTGACAACTACTGGTAAATTCACCGATCCTTAAATGGTGAATGGAACACATTTTAAGTAATTGGATGGGAGCTGCTATGGCTCAGTGGACCGCTATGAATCTGTCAGGTGGTTTGGTGATGTGGTGCACGCTTATGTAAAGATGTACCTTCATGATTTGGTGCCATGGAATCTTGAAATCATAGTTTTATATTTTGCGTTTTCGTGACTCACATTTGATATTTGTACTCCTGCCAGGAATTCAGTGACTGAAGGTTCTGAGGGAACACATACTGTTGAGGCACCCATATCGCGCCCCCTCTATAGCGCCCCGTTTCCTGGCGTGGTACCGTTGCTGTAGTACATTATGCAGCTCTGATGTGCGGTGGGATCTCAAACCAGTGTATTGGACATTCAAACGGACACAAAAGAGGTGGCTGGTGGACTTGAATCGTTCGTTGGTCGCTGAATAGGGATTGTTTCTGCCTGCCAGGCTTGCCCTGGGCCGCTTGCAATTGCAGGTTGCCATTTGCGTACCCCGCAATGCCGACCGTGCACACAGGGCTGCTATGCTCAACATAAGCGGAGCTCCAGCCTTTCGACATTGCGGAATTCGCATGAGGGAACCCAACTCGGTTTTTGACAGTGCCAAAGGTAGTCCTGTCGCCGAGTGTGCAAGAAAAACAACGTCCATATCACCCATGCAGCCACAATCGTCTTCTTCAGAAAGCATCTGGAAAGTTATGTCACGGTGGTTGGCAGTGCCGCTGAGCCATCTTGGAATCGACGTAAGGATTGACGAAAGGAGGGGGGCAGGGGAGAGGTGGGGTGGGGTTCCAATCTTGGTGTCAAATTGATGCTAAGCGAGCCAAAATCGACATAGCGTCTTCCCTTAATTTATCTTTGTAAGACAAATGCAACGAAGCACTTGAGTTTACAGCGCATTTAAACGCTACCAAATACTTCCTTCACACAATTCTGGCCACAAACGTACCGTGTTGCCTTGCTGAAAATCGTGCGCTGATGGTTAGAAGCTCGTCAAAATGGGGTCAACTTGTGCAACATCATGATGTTGCTGATCAGCTGATCAGCTGAGCTGTGGGTACCATTGTACCAGTGACATTGATTCCAATGGTCTTGGTGAACTGAAAATCTGTAACCTAGTATCCCAGCCGAATGCTGCCTATGCTGAAGACTAGCGCCAGCTTCGAGTCCCGACAAACACAAGGGATTGCGCGTCGCCTCTCACTCCTGCATCGGTTAAGAAGCGCTGCAACAAAGATGTGCAAGTTCTCCCTGGGGAGACAATCCCTTCCCCCGGCGCATTGTTACAATGTTGCTGGGTGTATCATCACCAATGACGACCACCCTGTGGTGCAAATTACGGCAGACAACTCTCTCTCCCCCTCTCGCTCATCCCGATCGATCGCATCAATGCGATACGTATCGCAGCGATACGTATACGGAACCTCTGACTCACAACATGCGATGCCTGCATGCCGTTTCTCAGGTCCTGGAAACGGCCTAAAGGTAACAAGAAACATGCAATCGCAAGAGACAGAGGCGTCGCCTGAAAACAATCATATTATGAAAGGAATAAGAGCCTTCCTGTGCTTGGGATAATCTTCGAATTTCTTGAGATACCATCGATGCGTCTCCATAGCAGCCAATGCCAAGTTGGACACCTGGGCAACCGGCAGCAACACAAACGAACAGTTTTGAACGCCCCCCATGGAAATCTCCCTTGAGGCAGGCCAGGGGTCACACCCGCAAACATGCCAACGTGACATTTACAGCCAAAAGGAAAGAACAGCAATCACCAGGATGCCAGCGGCTTGGCGACAGCAGCCTTTGACAGAATGGTGTAACAGATCGAGCAAAGAACAATTTCGCTGGTGAAGTGGTTGCTGCTACTTCTAATGGAGAACAGAAGCATTCAATCTTGGCGCAGCCCTGCAAAAGGCTTCATTCACGTTATCCAACAGCAGCGCAAGTCTGCCAATAGTGGACGCAGCACAAAGCAAGATAATACGCCTTCAGCAGAGCCGAATCGCTTGAAGACATTTCATGATATTACACAGCCTTACCACCCAGAGCATGACGAGGTGCAAGGCAGGCTTCGCTGCCTGTGTGACAAGCAGGCCACTGTAGATGATGATCTCCGCGAAATAATGTGGACAGGACACATACTCAAAGAGGCCACCTGTGGGCAAGGCAGACACCTTGCACCATATCGAAGGGAGCGGGCAACAAAAGGCGCAGACTATGAGCTTATGCTCACAATCATGCACTATCGTGTCCCAACCTCAAGAAATACATCAGTGCAACAAACAGCAAACAAACAAGTCTGCACAAGACAGCAGCTGACATGATCAAAGCCAAAGCAAACCACACTGTGCAGCAGCCTACAATCCATTCGATACAGAAGAGCCAATCGCACTACTTCTAAAGCAGCAACATTCTGCTGCTGGCACACACAAAATTCTGAACAAGTTCCTTTCAAAATTATGAACAAGTTCGGAACAAACGCATCATGAGCACACTGTGCCTTGAGCCTTTTTCGGACCCCCTGGCAACTCCAGAGCGCCTGACCCAGGCACAAGGGTTACACGGGTGCCCTGTGACACCCTGACATCTGCTCAAGACTCTATTCTCCATGTCAGTCCTGCAACACACCTTTTGGCAATTTGTACACATGAGGTGTCGCCCCTTCAGCTTGGGCTCCTGCGGTTGGGTTCAGTTGGGATAGCTGACGATGCACCAAGAACTGAAGCACTGAACCGAGCAAAAATATTGCAAAACCCTGGAACAGCACACAGCCTACTCACTGGCAAGGTGTGCATTTCTGTAGCAGGTGCCACCTCATCTGTTCCCCTCAACGCAACACTAGTGCAGGTGCCCTAATAGTCCAAGCCAGGGGAACCCAAACGCCATCGTCTGCAGGTTGGTTTTGCACTTTCTATATATTGCCCATTGGTGCAGACAGGCAAATTAGTGAACAAAACTGCTTGTGAATACGGCATACTGACAGGACATGCCCTCAAAGGCAGAGTGTAAGATGTTGATTCACACGTGGCTGACTGTGAATACCTAAGCCGTACATAGGCAGCAGTCTCACTCCAGTGGAGTGTAAATCTACTCCTTGTGCAGGAAGTGGCCTGAGGCAGAAAGGAATCCAGGATGTGGCATGATACTCTTTACACCTTGGAGGGTTTCCATTGCAGGCAAACAGCACTCCACAAGCAGCTTACTGACAGGTCAGCACAGGAAAGAGTGTGATGCACGATACATCCCATGATGCCGCACTGCCAGTTAGTGTGGTCTTAACATCCTGTTGCCTGTTTTGATTTCAGCAGTGATGCACCTGCTGACTGTAGTCCAGGAGATCAATACTGGCCTTGTTTAGGGATGAAATACAAGGCTGTGGACTACATCAGATACTAACTAGAACTCATGAAGGTACAAGTATAGTAATAATAGTCCAGCACACTTTGCATCGGACCAACTAACAACAGGATGCACAGCCATATCGGCACCAAATCTATTTTTGGCAGATGTTACATGTCACTAATTCACTGCTGATTAGTGCCTGGCACCCCAGTGTTGCCATGAAGGGGTTGGGTGCAAGCAAGACCCTTATCTCTATATCCCTATAAATCAGTGAAAAGCAAAGGCAAGGAGTGAGCCTTCACATAACAGGGGACATGTTCAATGCACTTACCACAATCTGCGTCTGCTCAACAGCGATGACAGCCGCCTCTGCATACTTGGACACATAGCTGGGGACTTCTGCGACATTGTCCATTGGAAGATTCAAGCGGCTGAAGCTCATCCACCATGCATCTGGCACAAACGTCATTGGAAGGACCAGGTAGTAGCTACACACACAACACAACAACGTTCACACCAGCAGGCAATTCTTTCCGGCGCATGGCGTTACTAGGTCTTGCTCTTCTCTTAAATTCTTGGTGTCAACAACACTTGCAACATTCGAGTGACGGAAATCGACCTAGTGGACAGACTGGGAGTTAACAGGAATGTTGCTGAGATGTACTGGTTCTTGTGTTCTTATCTAATTTTTACTTCATCTGATAATTTGATCGACAGCACTGCCAACAACTTTTAACAACACCGTTCACACCATCTCCTAACACCCAAGGAAGTATCTCTATTCTGGCGGGCAACTTACAGTTGGCAGGTGACTCAGTAAAACATGGTGAGCTCGATCAAAGCTATGTCCATCCAGCTGGGCTAATTGTTGACACATCTGCTGCCAATGGCTGTTGCATGCAGCTTTAACGTTCTTGCATGCATACATGGCCATCAACGCCTACAAGGTGCAAGGGTGCCGCTTTGTCCTGCCAAAGGCAACTTCAACAAAGAAACAACAGCAGATGCATACAGCGCAATGGTCCTTTTGGCCATTGCCTTATGAAGGGAACACAACTGCCTGTGCGGACCCATAGTTGCTTGGCGATCAGTGTCCAACATCGTCCAGTAGGTTGTACTGTTACTACGATCGTTGTAAACATTTGCCAGTTATACAACTCATTGATTATCGTTGATACGTGTGTATCATAATTCAACTAGCGCCCATCAGCTGATAGGTGCACATTCGGTGCACAGTTCGCTGCATGCTAATTTGCTCACCTTAATCCAAAGACATAGGCCACAGTGTGCATGCGGTCGTTGCGACCGCTGGTCAGCATGAAACAAGACTCCAGCAGCCTTCGCAGCAAGTGGGCTTGAAACATGAGAGAAGTGATGCAGTGCACAGGCAGCAGCTGGAGATGGTACACGTCTCGGTGGTCAATTCCGTGCAAAGGGCGTGCCCCTTTGCAGTGTTATGTATGCACCAGCAGTTCTGGTAGCATTGTGCAGTGCTCGCACACATCACTATGTGTTGCTACGTCTTTGATGGAATCACTACACATTGAAGTATTGCTGACATATGGAACGACAAAACCAAGGGCAAATGAGGAACCAAGTCAAACAACAGGCATTCCCCTCCTTAACATGATGTTTGCACCACTTTCCCTTGCATAAGCTACAAAGCTCAGCCATTGTGGCCAATTCATCTTTTGCAAGCAATACCTGAAGCTCCTCACACTGCCAACAAATTGACGTTGTGCCAATTCATGATCCAACATGTCCTGGATGAGGGCATTTTCAGTGGTCATGTAAGGTGCAAAAGCAGCCTTTTTTGTGCAATGAAGAATTCTAGTGGAAGTAATGCGTCAAATCAGAAGGGAAGTTGGATACAAACAATGGAGTTTGCCTGAATCCTTCCCCACATCTGCAAAGCCAAACAACATAAACTGCATCATCTTAGCTTGGGGTGAGGGGCACTGATTTGTTAGAGAAGCAAATGAAATTGGAGAAGAAATGGAAACACAGCACAACACCTGTGCTGCATTGTGCAGATGCCCCCCACTGCTCCAATGCCAGGAAATCAAATACAGAAAAAGTGTATTTGAAAAGGAGCCCGCCACATAGAAATGCCAGAACCAGTCATGTGGGACAGACATGTCCTGCAAGAAAGGGACACTGCTCTCAGACCAATGTGCCATACTACAACTTGCTGAAGAAAATGGCTTGCATGGCAAATCTGTCACACCAGAACGTCTTCAGGCAATCATGCGCTACAAACTCTGCATATGTCCATGCAGTGTATTGTTTGACCCATGCTGAATAAATGATCGAACTGCGACACAGACTTTTGTTGCATGCACAGATCGAAAGGAAGCAAATATTGGTTACAGGCGCCTACTGACAAAGGGCAAGCGATGGACTGCTTTGGGTGCCATGTTGCTGCTGCAACAGACAACAGGGCTGATCCACTACAAAGCCCAGGAAGACGTTGTGAACCAAGGCGACGCACAACAATGCTTCTGCTGCAGCATTTGTCTGCCAATGGATTGGCTTTGGCTACCAAGGGTGTTCTGGCAGAGAACTCAGATGTACCAAGAGCGAAACAAGGGCCAAGAACGTGTAGAATTGGAGCAACATTGCCAGTAGCCATCATGACTCCAGTCAGACATAGCGTCAAAACATCAACACACAGCAACGAAAGTGGCACAGGCAAATCACATGCCACACAAGAACCGTGCATAACATTCTCTTGGATTCCCATTGGCTCTCCATCGACATATTTGGTTCTAGATATCATTCTGACCATTCAGTCCCTCTTCCACTCCCCTGCCTTGAGTGGATTGCAGGGACACCTCTTATTCCCTCTAAACTTGACACTTTGCCACTCTCTGTTGGCACTTGTAATATGGTTTGCCTGGACTCAGAGCTCATGTCACAACCTGGTCGGTCTGAACAGACTGGTGACCAAATGCTGCAAATATTAAGATTTTCTATTTGGTACCCCTTGCTGATTTGCCGATTGCACAATGTTATGTCACTCAGTTCAGTAAAAGTGCAGTGTGTCAAAATACCCAATTTCCAAGATAAATTTGCACATCAGCAGAGAATCCATGCACTACAGTTCTCAGTTGTGTTGCATCACTGCAGCCTAGGGGCAACCGGAACAGCCAATTGGATTATCACCACAGCGCTGAAGAATCGTCCAAACCCATCTACCATATGCACACCTTGAACCGGCCCAGCACAGCAGGCCTTGACTGCCATGTCTTTCCCCTCGCTGCGCTTAGCAAAACTGCAGATCTGTAAGCTCACACAGCGGTGTCACTGCCCTCTGCCATGGCCCCATTGACATCAACAAACGTCCGTCCCAAATGGATGCCGCACAGATACTATCCCCGACCACCGTCGCGGTCAGTCGATTCGCAACTAATGAATCGTTGTGATCATGGGCTTGACCGATAATCCGTGTCGATTTGTCCCTCTTTTCCTCCCCGATCTTCTTCAGGCCGCACTTAACACGCGTTGCACACGGGTGGTGACGCGAACGGGACACATCAAAAGAGATTCTCGGGATGCACAACTGCACTTAGCCTCCTTCGGGGCGCATTGCTCGGCTCTGCAAAGGCATACGCGGGCCAAACAACTCGGACCCAGCGCCCGACGACTGCGCGACCGAACAAGGTCCACGCTGGTCCAGAGCGACCCAACAACGACAGCAAGAAACCCCTCTTCCACCGTCACACCCACAGTCCCGATTTTCTCCTCAACGATAGACGGCCGCACGTCCTCGTTCAATTCCTTGCCCGTTTCCGATCATCGCTGTCGGATGCGCGAGCGCGCCAATCGCACCTGAAGAGGCCCAGCCCCGGCAAAGGGAACAGCGCCAGCACCACGGATGCCGCCGCAAGCGCCCAGAAGAGCTCTATGAGCACCGGCACGGCAGCCAACACCAGGGGCAGCATGTTGACCGTGCGCCGCTCCTGGTGCAAGGGGCAGCGAACCAAAGGGCTCTTGACCCACGCCCCCCTGCCCACGCCTTAAGTAGTTCATGTGCTCCACCATTCAAAACTCAGTACATATACATATATGTACTGTACAGTGTACAGCAGTACAGCACTCTACTGAGTACAGTGTTTTGCACGGCGTAGGGTACAGTTTAAGTGCATAGTGTGTAGAGTGCTGTGCAAAGTGTGGTTCAGTGTATACTGTAGAGTTTGATTCCAACTGGCTTTTTGGAAGTCCGTGTGGTAGTTTGTCCAGGCGGTGGCGGGTTGCGCCAGGGGCGTGGGAGCGCAGGACGGCACAGAAACCTGCCCAGACCTTCGCCAAGCTGCTGTTCGATGTTGCAAAGCGGCCACTGGCTCTGAGCGTGCGTGGCACTGGCTGCTCTACAGTCGGCCGTTTGAAGGTGCGGATGCAAAACTCCATGCGCGCCCTTGGCGGACCCTGTCGTCCCAATCCCCCCTCTCTCCCGTTGGAGAGGAGGCCTTCCTCCATTCGATCGCGTGGAGAAGCGCAGCTCGGACGAGAGAGCCTGCTGGGCGCTTTGCTGGAACCCGGCGTGCACCTGGGCCGAAGTCCTTCGCCAAAATTTGCCTCCAAAAGGCAAAGCAGGGCGCATTCGTCCTTTCAGGATATGGCGAGCGTGTGTATACATCCGAAAGCGTTTTGCTGTCTCTCATCCGTTCATGGTATCCATTCGCCACCCGTCTGCAGCCGCCCGTGCGTGCGCGGAACCGCTTGGCGTGATTGGCGGCCCTGCCTCCGCGCAGTTGCGCAGACGGGGCGAGCGGGGAGTGATCCACGACCGCTACCGCGTCCTGCGCGACGCGATCGGCGAGGGGCCGCACTGCCTGGTGCCCATCCTGCAGAGCCCAGTTCCGAATACGACGTGTGCACGGGGGGCAACTTTCCGTTTGTCGCAGGGAGGAAATGTGGGGGGAGGGGAATGAGCACCAAGTATTGTCAACACGGGTGACGCTTTGGTGTACCTCGGGTGTCCATTGGTCGCAAAATGTGTGGAAGCGAAATCTTTGCAGGTGGCAGGCATGGCCGGTGAAGGGCCATCCTGGCAGTGTCTGACTATTGTCCTCGGATCATTATGCATTGATTCATTGATATTTCCGCAGAGGAGGTTGGAGATTCCGTTGTTACGTTTGCCTTCAGGAAAAGGCAAAACACCCTGCAGTCGCATGTGTCAGGCTATACAAGCCACTAGTCGCAGAAGAAGGCATGTACCCAATGAACGTTGTTCCTCTTCGATCGGATTGTCGATTCGAGTGAATGTATTGCGTGCTTCGTGTGCTTGCACACAGTGAGGCAAAACTTTGTGGTTTCAACAGCAAGTAAACGTGTACTTCAAGTGGCACCCATTTCTTGACCACAGACATTTGCGACACTCGTTTCTGTACTGCAAGAGCTGATGCAGAAGCCTTGGGCACGGCAGGAATATCGAACACAGTGTACCAGAATGCTCTCCAATTTTCATGGCAGTGCACCAAACACGGAAGAACGCATGTCTTCGTGCTCATTCTGAGCCTTTGCACTGTTTCTTGAGCACGTACCTCTTTGCCAGTTCTGTTCCCTTATTGCATCCACAAGCAGCCCAACCAACACGACATATATCCATCGCTGCACTGTTTCTTGAGCACATACTTCTTTGTCAGTTCTGTTCCCTTATTGCATCAACCACCAGCCCAACCAACACGACATATATCCATTGCTGCTTTATTTTCCCACAGGCCATGCTTTCACTATCGAGGGCCTGGAGATAATGATACCTTCGATTTTGCTTGCACTGTAGGAGAGTTTGTTTGCTTGTGCTGGTGGATGCACAAGAACGGTTCATGGGATTCAGTGCATCCTGATGGTGAGTGGTGCTTGTGGTCAATATGGCACTGTGCATTTCTTTCCAAGCTCTGGATAGGCAAGTTTCAGTTATTCAGATGGTGAGCCTCTCTGAAACGTATACCATCATGACTGTGCTGTTTAGGCTCTCTGTTCAAGGCATCAGCCCAATCCATTGCGTGGTGTGAATTATTTGAATCCACTTGTCTGAAAATGCAACACAAATGTTGCAGGGTGTATGAAAAATATATGCGGCCTTGGCATCTTTCCCAAGCTGGTGTGCAGCACTGTCAAGCTCAAGTGGAGCTATGAATGTGGGTGCCCAGAGAGCACGAAATGTGTGCCATCGCCACCAACAAGCACCCATGGCTGTTCTGTCTGGGAAGTGAGTTGGAAGAAACCATTACATCCAACTTCTTATTATTGGTGACAAATAACACTTTGATACTCAGACGTCGCTTGTGAAGTGTGGGAATGCAGCAGCCATGGTTGTTGTAACATCCAGAGTGCAATTGCACATTCTACAACATCTGGATTGGACACAAAGTAGGATAAAGTAGTTTTGCTCCTGGGCATCACTTTGCCTCCATTTATCAGATTGTAGGGCAAGATTGCAACCCATGGCAGTCTGCTGCCAACCTGGCATGATGAGTGTTGTGTCCACACCATCACGACCCAAGTGGCAGCTGACGCCGCTTGCCCACTACTTTTTCAAGAACAACGTGCTTGTTGAAGGCCACTGGTTGGCCCATTGTGCAGCCACATCCTCTGAACACAGATGTTCCTGTTGACCCGTGTTTCCTGTGGGAACGCTGTGTCGCAAGATGTCACATAGGTTTTATGGTGTGTGCGATCCAAAACCGTTGAATGTGCAACCAAGAGTCCAAACCAATGATTGGTGGCATTGGTGGTGTCGAACTCAAAGCTGCCGATCAAATTCACACAACAGATACATTGTTTGACCACTGACATCCTTTGTTGTGGCAGGAAGCCATGACCAAATGCCTGTGGTCACCTATCGTACATCGATCCCCATGAGCAGCACGCAACCGCATAGCGAGTGTATCCCAATTCCAGCCTGCCCATGAATCCGATCCTGGCTTTGTATTGCAATTCTCGTCCCTTCCCTTCTCATGTGCTTGTGCTACCTGTCTGTTCTAATTCGGATATTCTCTTAAGCAGGTCGGCGTTCAGCAACCGCTCGGTGTCGCTCATCGGTTGGGCTCTCCGATGCAAGGCGTTTGCTCTCATTTGAGCCTCAAGTTCCAGCTTGATTTTGACTTTCTTCTGCAGCTCCGCTCTCTTCTTGCTGGCCTCTAGTTCTTCCTGCGCCTTCCCCTGCTGGACATAAGCCATGGCATGTTCCTGGCAGAATCCATGTAGCTGTTGTAAGTAGAGGCGAAAGAGAGACTCAACCCATAACAGGATTCAGTCAGACCTGAGTCAAGGTGACGAAGGGCTTTGGCACTTTGTGCAGCTGTAACTTGCGTCCACACAGTTCAGCGCCCGACAACTGCTGCACATTTGCCCCTTGATTCCCCATTTTCGAGAATAGGAGGGCCGCTTGGTGCAAACCGTGATGCTAAAGGCATGAAGCAGAGCCTCATACTGGAAGTGCACATGAGCAATTCAACATCTGCCAGACGTCACAAATCAGCTGCTGAGACACACAGGTTGCAAACCGAAGTAGGGTGACTTGATTGAATCTGGGACCCTGAAGGAGCAAAGATGGGATCTTGGATTCGGAACCCTGAAGCTCAATTCTTTAGAGTGTGTGTGGGGGGTTTGGCTTTCCTATGTAGCTTACATCATCAACTTTCTTGACTTCCACTTTTCGTTTCTGTTTCTCCTGTATCTGTTGGTCCAGAACCGCCTTCAGCTGGGCGTTGCTGCGGACGATGGCCTGCGCCCGGCGCTTCTCCTCCTCGTCCAGGGCGTCTTCCCTCGCTTTGAAGTGCTTTTCAATGATGCTCGGGTCTATCCACCTCTTGGCAGGTGGGCGTTCCTTAGCGTCCTCTTCTTGCCTGGCCTGCAACAGAGGCACAGACAAGGGTCAGGGGAGGTGGACCGTGGGGGACTGTCGTTCCTCCATACAGAGAATGAATGCACGGATGTTTCCTTGTGGTCATCAGTACCAGGTTGGCCGCAAGTTCGCGTGAAGATCGCATAAAGTTGTTTTGCGAAATGTGCAATTTTCCCACATCGGCACAGTAGCCATGTCACTTGTTGCGTCTGCTGGGCAATCAAAGGCCGAGCCAGTTCTAAATGCGTGCAATGATCTCCCAAGAGGACTCCCAAGCATCCGCAGTCCATCAACGACAGCGACACGCGATCAAGGCACCAAGGAGTGCGAGCGGCCTCCCCCATGGTGCACGCGTTGGCGACACAATTTCTGGCGAATTCGGGGAGATTTCAGTACTATAGGCTCGTTGTGACGTCTTCCGGCTCCTAACCTGTATGGCCTTGAGTTTCTCCAACTGGATGTGCCTGGTGGCTTCCTGATGATCCAGCATGGCCGCATACTCCTGCATGTACCTCTGGTCCAGTTCCATTTCCTTCTGCCTCTCCTCCTCCTTTATCTTCTTGTTGATCTCGTTGGAGGCCAGGAATTTGCAGAGCGCTTCCTTTGCCCGCTGCCGCCTGTTAAGCTCCTCCTCCATTTGACTCCTGGTGTCATGAGCAATCTTTGCTATGAGTATCTCTTCCTCTTCTTTCTTTCTGGCCAATGCCTGCCGAGGGGCACAGACAAAACCTACTGCCCTTAAAAAGCTCGGGAGGCGCTGTGTCTGCCATCTTCACAAATGTTCAGGACAATCTGGAGGCAGTTGTGTGAGCCGTTGGCAGTGCGCATCAGGCGGCACGCTGCCTTGCTGGCGCCCAAAGGATGCAAGAGGCGTTGCAAAGGTGCGTGGAGAGGAAAGCGCCTGTGGCAGGGCGCAATGTACACACGAAACGCCAGCAGCCTTGCATGCGCGTTCTTAAGAAGGTCCTGGTTGCGGAGCGCGGACTTTGGAGCGCAGCACAACGACTAAGGCGAATACCATAGTCGTGGCTGCTCGCAAGACCGCCCTCTCTCCACCACGCCCGTCCTCACCTCCTCCCTGCGACGCCTCACGTCCTGCAGCTGGGCCTGCCTGTCGGACTTCAGCTTTTCAATCTCCCCGGCCTTCTTGCACCTCTTTCCCTCCATCTCCGCCTCCCACAGTCTGAGGGCCTCAGCCTCGGCCTCAGCATAGGCCCTGTCCTCGGCCTTTTCTGCCTGCCTCAGCTCCTCCTGTGCTCGCACCTGGGCGTCCAGGTCGGCCTTGAAGAGCCGCTGCGCCCGCTTCAAGGCGTCCTTGCGTTTTCCGTCTGAAGCGTTGCACACATTCGCCCTCAGGAAACCGCCACCAGCTTGCTGTACCAATGCATGGCAGAGCACGGCCTATGTAGCCAAGAAGGCCTTCCCACTTGTTCCATCTGCTTGCCGTGGCATTGGCTGTTCACAACTGCAGAAGCTGCTCGCTGACGACCTTGCAGTGCCCATTCCCACCCAATGCCGCGAAGTACTGCCCATGCGTATTCATCCACATGCTGTTCGAGGAATGTCGGATCCCATATCTGGGGAGCGCATTACTCCGCAGCAAGACCGAACCGGATAAGGTTAGAAAGAGCAACTGAGTTTTCGCAACTTTCGAGGCACTTGTTGCAGGTTTGGCGAAGGGCTGCGTTTCTGGACCTCACATTGTGGCCCCAGACTGTTGCAGTGGGTACTATCGTTTTCAAAAACGTCGGCTGCAGCTGGCGCAATGGACGAAACGTAAACAGACAAACAGCAGGGGAGGTCGATGAAGAGACTGTGAAAGCACCGCCGGGGGCCGGCTGCCCCAACCGCTTGCCTTCGATGCTTCCTTGGTGGGCATTGTACTTCCAGATTTTGGCCCATTCGTCCCCAAGGTCTGCTGCCTGCTTCTCCAACACGAGGCCATTCCGCCTGAGGCAACCAACACCGCCCTCGTTAATTCCCTGTCGCAGAATGACTGCTGTTCAAATCCTGGAAGGCAAACAGCCGTCTGTAGCAAGGGGAAACAGAGGCCAAGGAAAATTGCACAGTCTGTGCGACTATAGATGCATAGAAGCGGATGAGTGGAGGCCACGCGGGTACTGTTCCGGGGCTGGACCGCAGCCTTGCAGTAAAAAGTGGTACAAATTAGTGCTCACACCATTTATGGCCAAAAGAGTTATGCAGCGAAATGGGGTCCTTACACTGGAGTGTCGCCCGTCAGTCTCCTGCGAATTCGCTCCTCCAGATTTCCCAGATCCTCTTCCTGTTCAGCGCGAAGTACAAAGTCGGCCATTCCAGCATATTTTGCCTGGTGTTTGCGGTAAGAATCTATGTAGCTGCACATGCAATGTGCGACAAATTTCATGATGCAAGTGCCCCATAGCTTACTCTACATAAATATGCATACCTGCAACATCAATACAATAAAGCAGTATGTCAACAATGCTGCAATAGAATACAACGTAGCCTAGAAATATTGCAGTCAGGAACTTGCCGTAACGGGCGCAGTCCAAAATGCACGTGACCATACGGCAAATGCGCACAAAGTGCGCTTTGCAAGTGGTTGTCTAGCACCCCTTCGGCAAATAAAAGGTAACTATCACGGCACTTGGGCCCCGTTTCGGTGCATGGCGTTCCCGCCAGAAGTTTTCCAGCAATCATGACTTGATACCGACAGCTTAGCGATATGTGTCTTTGCTGCCCTTGACTAGGGCTGAGGCTGTGTGGGGTTCATTGGGTGAAAGGCGTGAGGAAGAGCAGTTCTTGAGTGCAAGGTTAGCAGCAAGGCGCGTGCGCGCCGAAAAAAGCAAAGTTATTGAATTCCGCTTAGTTCCAACGCATGTTTGTGGTGCGTTCCATCACTGGGCGCGGCGAACAACATTGCTCGAGCCGGACCGTACC
Source organism: Ostreobium quekettii (assembly GCA_905146915.1). Taxonomy (NCBI): domain Eukaryota; kingdom Viridiplantae; phylum Chlorophyta; class Ulvophyceae; order Bryopsidales; family Ostreobiaceae; genus Ostreobium; species Ostreobium quekettii. The sequence goes on along the minus strand of CAJHUC010003121.1, from coordinate 79,005 downwards.
CGGACTCCCCGCGTGATGGCCACGAACCTCTGCACTTCTTGGGCAATTGCTTCCTGAGCCTTTGCATCTGCAGCAGCTTCCTGACGGAAAAAGAACGGCATCAAATAGAATAGAAGGGACAATGGCGTTTCAGAAAATCAGCCATGTTCTTTTTTGTAGGTTTGTCGGATATGCCTCTTTGCCGCTAAGGGAAATGCAGTCCCTTCAGATGCTCACCCCGAAAATCTCCTTCATCTTCTTCACCAGCAAGTGCGTGAGCGCGCTGATCGGAGTGACGTCATCACGTTGAGGAATTTTCTGCTCAGCGTCAAAGCCACACGTCAGCAGGCGCCACCCCAGATCTAAACTAAGCGCTTCAGGGTAGTGCACAGACACGCATTCCAGTGGTTCACATGGCACAGTGCATACGCTCAGGGTCGCGGGCGCGCACGCATCGACTTCTGGTCAGACTTGGATGGCGCCCGACGTTCTGTCCTTTCGAACCACCGAGGAAAATCCGAGTACGCTAGAGGATTGGGCTCCGCTGTACAAGTCTCCACGTTGCGTACTGCGTGGTTCGGGCTAACAGAAACGTGATATCTTCGAAAGTGTGCCTTCGACCTCCGCAGTCCCATGCCCTCAGCCAAAACCATTCACATATCAGAAGAGGAGCCAGCGGTCACTTCCCTTCCGCCAAGCAAACAATGCCGAGAGTGTTTCAACCAGTGCACGACACACTTTCATAGTCCACAAACCGTTGGCTGACGCAGAGGCAGAGTTCGCATGCTTTCACGACATCCAGTACAATCCCTCTCTGCAACCCACTGTGACCTGACTCCCGCGTTACGCACGCAGTACACCCCATTCCGATGTACCAACCACCCGGATTCGACTTGATGTTCTGTCCTCTGTATCCGTCTTGATCGTCTTGGGGGTCCCTTTAAATATAACCGGAAGTGGAGGAAAAGTGGGACTATGCCTCGCCACCTTGTGCCAATCCCAAACCTCCGTTTACCGGCCCAGCGAACGCCGGTAGTGCCGGCAGCCCCACTCACCGGCGTGGCCGGCGCGCTGTTCCCCCTGGATGGCTGGCGGCTGGGCGGCCTGGACCCCGACACCTTTATGTCGGGGCCCGTCCTGGAGCGCCTCGCGCCGTCGCTCCCCCGCGACCCACTGACCATTCTTGACCACCGTCAAAAATACCGGACACCAAGGGCCTCGTGCACGGGCGCAGCCCTCGCCAAAAGGAAGACGGCGAAGGGAAGAAAGCAGGGGGGGGGAAAGGAATTGACAGACGGCTCCGGCGGTTGGTTTCGGCTTTGGTGGGACGGGCGTCGACCAACCGAACGGGGGACTCCCTTGAGGACGACGGATTGACCGTTGTTGAATGAGGGGGCCCATTCGATCGGCCAAGCAAAGGTGCATGTAAGGAGGAGGCGGCCTGCTGTGATTCTGCCTTGGATTACCATCATACAATCCATGGACACTGTTTTGCTCGGGCGACGTGGGGAGCTGATGGCTGCCTCCTCGCCTTGATATGGAAGAATTCTTGATAGTGGTTCTGCCGGAAGGAAAGGGATTCGAATGTTGGATTCGGCAAAAGCCTGGCGTTCAGGAGGTTGTGGAAATAGTGGATGCCCGACTGACGTGTTGGAAAGCTTCACCATTTTACAACAGTTTTGCGGTGATTTGTTATCAACAAATAGCTGTAATGTTTTCACGGTGATGCATGAAATGAATTGCAATAAATTCAGAAGTACCAAAGTGTTCGATGTTTAAATGCGCCACACTCCCTGAGTAAATCGTGTTTGCCAAAATATTAGATGTTCTTGGTGGTGAGTCAATTTTCAGCCTAGAAACCTGAAATGTAGCGCAGAAGGCAGGATTGAGCTCTGAGGCCAGCAGCTACCATGCCACAAGTTGCATCAATTTCCCACACGCCTGGCTCGCCTCACGCCACCCAAATTCCGAGCGTCACGAAACATGGTGATCGCAACAAGTTTCTGATCTGCTCACATTCCATAACGAGTTTTCAAAGCTGGATGGGCTGACTGCAATTACCGTCAGTCCGAATTGCAATTCCAGTGCTCAGATCAAGCTCGCAATCTTCTGCCATAATACTTGCCTAAGAGTACTATTCTACAGTACCATTCACACAAAAGTACTATCACAAGAGGGCTAGTGCACCATGGGCAGCCACTTATTTGGCACCGCGTGTCACGATAATCTGTTCACGCAGTCAGGCAGCGCCACCTTGTAACGAATCGCCCCAGACCGGTGCTCCTTGTGCTCGGAGGTTGAGAGCCCGGCAGCCTGCTCTCGTCAACTTCGCCGTACTGGGTCTGTGCATTGCGGCACGGAAGCTTCGAGGCGAGAAGCTTAAGTATAAGGAGAGTATCCGTCGCAAAATCGAATCAGCAAGACTTCCAGCTAGTCTCTGAGACACAGTGTGATCAACCATGATTGCAGTACCTTGCCGCAGGCTGGTTATTGCGCTCATGGCGCCAGTGTTACCTTCATGTTTTCAGGTGTAAGAACGCGTAAACAAGAAGAGCCCATTTTACAGCCATATTTTAACACACGTCGAGGCGCCCAGGTTACATGATGAAGTCACAAACAACGATCAGTCCGCCGCCCCTCGAGCACTCGAATCATGACATCCATTTCGCCCTGTGCCAGGGCAGCGACGTCGGCGAAACAACTGGTCGTCCTCCGCCCACTGCAGCGCGTCCGTCTGCCACTCCTCGGAACTTCTGAGTCCGTTGTGCCGGGTGCATGTGCACAGGTCCCACATTTAAATATTTTCACGTGTTTTCTTGCGCAAAGATATCAAACTACTTTTCAGCATATATGCGGGTAAATTCAGCGTGTTCGTGCCATAAATAGCAGGCCTGCCTCGTCCAAAAGCATGTAAGCTTGGGTAAGCATTACCAAATGAGGCTACCGACTCTCGTTCAACACACAGCAACGAGCGCAAGTCTAGTATACAGAGGTGCATGTCTCGATCGCCTGGAACTTATTGGGATTCGAATTGCAGCTCAGAACATCCCTGATGGCGGTGGGGAGCACTGAAATCCAAGAAATAAGTTGCGCCTAATCGTCGTTCATCATATCTTCTTCGAGGGGTGGGTGATAAGAAGAGAAATCCCGTTGCATCAACATCATGGAGATTTCTCAGCGCCAAATCTGCTATGCACTCTACAACGTTGCCTTGTGCACCAGGGGTTCTCCATAGCATAGGGGTCTCCCACAATGTGCACTCGTTACCGGCAGACGGCCGGCAGCTTCTTTGTGATAAACTCCTGTCTTTTGTTGTTGCTTCACTGACTGCGTTGGCTACATGCCCCCCAAATGCTTTGGGACTCGTGATTTTTTTGAATGTGTGGACATTCAGAGCAAATATTAAACAGCTGGACTTAAACGTTGTGGAAGTGGTGTTGAGGTTCCGCCGAATTTGGTGGCGGACACGATAATATGCCGGGGTCCAAAATCACGCCAGGACTCGATGTACAAAAAAGTCGCGAGGGGCCACGGGTGTGCATGGTCGGAACGTCGATCGCGGTGTGGGGGTAAAATCCCTATCGTTGAGAATGGAGAGATAATCAGATGAAAGAGGCGTTTGTGCCATTAGTCTCCTGGATTGCAGGAACCATCAAGAGAATTTCAAATGGCAATTTCAACACTATGTGCCAGCAGGCAGACACATTCTTATTGCTCATCATGGTACCCACATGACCTGTCATTTTGCAACGATGTCTTACTAGCGCCTACGGGCTCACCCTAGGATTTTTGGACGTCGCTTGATAAACAAAGCACACACAATGTGCCATACATTAGACTTCAATGAAAAATTCATGGACATTGCCTCACCCGGGCGAGACAGGAAGCTGACAACTGCCTGCTTGCTTGTCATGTGAAATGAATGCTGCTGTTACTGCTGACTCATCTTGTTGTTGGGGGTACATATAATGTGTCGCAGCTGAGACACCATATTTTTGTCTCAGGCTGCTGACGATGGTATGATTGCATTTTACTGAGTTTGATGCGCAGACCTTCATGTCTGACCTGGTCGGAATCTCCCTTGTCGAGTTTGACGGAATCCATAGATTTTGACAGCCTTGGAAAAGGGAACTGGATATTTGTATTTGAGCGGGTGGACATGAGAACAGTTTGCCTTCCGCCTATCAGCTTGGGGGCGGTGGCGACGAGTTTTCCAAGCGTGTCTGCAGTTCCCAGTCCGCAGCCCAGCTCCTCGTCCGCATCGCACGCCAGCAGCCCGCTTCATGCCGCGCCCCGTGTGCAGACATTCGGGGCTCAGGTTAGGTTCTAAATTCGGGGCTCTCAGGTTCTAAAACCAGGGAGCGCCACAGGGAAACCGCGGGACTCCGCGTGGGGGGCCGTTGCGCTGCTCCTCGCCTCCCCCATGACGCCCGTGCCCGTATGCCCCGTGTGCTGCGACACGCTGGGGAGATACGGCGGCCCCACGACGTTGCCGTGCGGTAGGGATGCGCTGGAGGGGTCCCGTGGAGGGAGAGACACGCCGCGCTCTCGCTGCTGGGAATGTTCAGGATGTCATGTCAGAACGCGGTTGTGGCGGGGGCGCCCGCCGTGCCGTCGCCTGTCACGGATCAAGCCTACGGTCCCGCTCGAAGGCGCCGTGGCGGGAGAGAGAATCTGCTGAGAGTGCTGGTTGGCGCGGAATCTGTGCGCCGCGCTCTGGGCCCGTTGGTTGTTTGCGCAAGCAGCAGAGGATGGCGCGGTGGGGTGTTGTTTTGGGGCTCGTCCCGCGTGGGAGTCTGGTTCGCGTTGGCGAGTTTTGAGTTGATCGTGTCGCATGCGGGGGGTGCGCCGGGTAGCTGTCGGGGATGCGACGGGCAGTGATGGAAAACTGCCATCAGCCCGCGCCAGAGGCGTGCTGGGGCCAAGCCCGCGAGTTTTCTTCACCTCTGACGCTTCACAGAAACGAGAACTGTCTCGGAGCCGCGAGTATGATAGTTTGAAAGGGAAGGAGTACCCGCCTGTCGCTGTTTTGATTTCCATTTCTGGGGAAAGAACGAAGAGGGCCCAAATGTCGCCCATTCTTAGGGTCGTCTCTCGAATTGGCAACCAAGATTGGGAGCAATGCGCTTGGCGCGCTGGTCGCCCACCCCAAGAAAACATCCATCGTTGCCTGCCCGTTAGTTGCAATTTGAATGGGAACCTGGCATTGAGGACTTGGGGTGGTGGCCTGCAGGACACAATGGTTGCTGCCAGTGCATGGCCAGCGTCCAGGCGCACAGGCCGGAGTGCCCTCTCTGCCGTGCGCCCTTCGACCCTTCCATGCAGCTCACGCTGAACCACCAGCTCAGGGACTTGGTGTCCCTTGCCAACAACCTCCAGATCGATTGTCAAACCCGGGAAGCGGGATGGGAGGCCTTTCCAACGGCCCGTACGACTGCGCAGCAGTACTCATCTGAGCTGGGGCGCAAGCCTGCCAATGGAGGTTGGTGTTGTTTCCAACAGCAGGAAAGCCTGTATGATTCTCTGGTCATACCAACGGTAAACTTTCAGTACTGGGGATGTGCAGAATGAAGGGAATGCAGTCTGACACTACAGAACAGCTTTTATTGGGAGTCAGCACTGTGGAACATTTGCATTGTGCGAAGAAAAAATTGTAGCGGCTGATTTCTGAAATGGAATTGCAGTTTTCATTGCATGCCAGCATTGCGGTTGTGGAAATGCTCTGTCAGCAGCGGATTTCTGGTGCAGGAATCAGAATTGTACTGAGGTTTCTGTGGGTTATGCAGGCCAAGCAATGCCAAGCGCACCACCCGTCGATGCATCGCACCTCACTGGCGGTGTTGATGACGGTGGTGTGGATGTTATGTCCTTGGAGCCTCCCTGTTGGGTCCCCGACAGCCAAGGCATTCAGTGCAGCAATTGTTGTTTGAATTTCAGGACACTTGTGAGGCTCAGGCACCACTGCAGGCTATGTGGTCGAATCTTCTGCAACCAATGCTGCAGTAAGCGGATGCTGCTGCCTCCAAAGTTTGCTGCCAGGTGGGAGGAATGCCTGCCCTGTGCTGTGCCTACTGCGGTGAGGAGCATTTTGGTAGCTTGAGAAACTGTTCTGCACTTCCAGTGTGCATTCTGTTCCAACAGAGTTTGTGCTGTGCGAGCATAGAACCCAAGGGTGCCCAGAAAGCACACAAGGATGGTGCTTGAGCACGTGGGATCTGTGCTGTTCTTTTCTCTTTGCTATTTTATGTGACAATAGGGGGGGGGGCTGGGGGTGTGGAATTTGGGAAGGCACAGCCCATGGAGATCAGCAGAAACTTTTTGCCTTTGCCAGAAGTTTCTCAGCACTTCGATTCTGGAAAGATCGTTGAGGAGCTCCCTTCGTTTATGAATGGTATCCTCTGTATTCGACAGGGAGCCTGCAAGGGTCTGCGAAATGTGCTCATCTGTGCTGGGCCCCCTGCAGCCTTACCTCACTGAGAGGCACAGCAGAGCATCACAAGACCTTGTGCATGATGTCACAGACAGCACAGCCGTACGGTCGTGGGTGAACAACCCTCTGACAAGATCCCTTGAACAGGACATTTACAAGGCCACGAACATATTGCGAGAGGTGCAGACGGTGAGTTCCAGTCATGAATCAGCAGCTCACCGGCTGTTTGAGCTCTTTGGTAGAAGGGCCTGTTGTTGGTGCCCTGTTGGCATGGAAAATTGATGCACATCACTCTTCTGTGTTGTTGCGCAGGCAAAGAGGCTGTTCAACAACCTCATACCTGATGATGTACTGCAGGGGGCTGCAGGGTTTGCTCTGCTTTCTCAAGTCAAGGTTGGGCTGGGTTTGTGGTCAGCCCGTGTTGGAACAGGTGTGTTAACTTTTGCTGCATCACTTCTTGCAGCAGTTGGAATGGGCACTTGATGGCCCAAGTGCAAGGCGCCTAAATCCAAATCATTCGGAGTGGATGTGTGGAGCAAATTGTCCACATTTCAGAAGCCTGCCTCTGAACAGTGCTGAAACCAATGCATTTATCCTTCCACTTCATGCTGCCTGCCATGAAGTACCTGCAGCTGTCAGTTCTTCAATTAGTCTGCAACAGCCACCCATGTGCAGCAGTCAAATGCTCATGAGAATGTCTGTCCACATGCTCTTCATTCCATTCATCGTATGCTTTGCTGCTGCATAACATTGCGCCTTTGTAATGCTGCCATGGCCATTGCACCTCAGTATGTGCACAACAGGTGGTCCAACCTGTGTGCAAAGTGACTAGAGCGAATGAATTATCCAAAGTCATCTTTTCGGAAGATTGCAGTGAACAAATGAATTTGTAATCTTCCATCTATTCATGTAACAGTCCATCTACTTGATGCCCAGTGCGCAGCTTCCCAGTGCAACACCTTGTTCCGCCCGTTGTGACAGTGAATGTGTAGCCATGGGGCCTTCTTGCATGCAGGTCTTGTTGTTGCTCACCAGCCTTCGGGTGGTTGGAGCGCCCCTTGTGCCGTCAGCTGCTGTGGTGCTGGATGGGGCCCGCAAGCTGGAGGGGAGATCTTGGACATTGTGTTGGTTCTGCCCACTAAAGAGGCGGTGGATGCCTTTTCAGGTGACTGGCTGGCATATGCTGCCTTGGGAGGCCTTGCCAATCGAAGCTGTCTTTGGTGCTTTCAGTCAAAAGTGTCCAAATACATATCCTCACATGTCATTGGTGGATGTGGGAATGGGCAAACGGTGGGCGAATTCGACCAACGTGATAAAGCGCTGCCAGAGGGCGATGTCCAGGTCTATCCGCAAGCCAGAAGTCTTCAGTCCCATATCATTTGCAGTTGCCACTGAACCGTTGGTGGGTTTTGGCTGAAAACTTGAAGACTTTGCCTCACTGGTGTGAATGTGCTTCTAGGCAGGGCGCAGCTCACACTGGGAGGCAGCGTGAGTGTAGCTGTTGGAGTTGGGGTGGGTCGGATTGCGGAAGCCTTTTTGAAGGTATGAGGACAGTGTATACCAAAATCCAGCCCCAGAAGAGTCAGGTTGAGAGAGATTCATTTGCAATGGCGATTCAGTCAATTGTGGGTTGATTCATGTTCACTGCAACTGGCTGCATGATATCCACATCATTGTGAAACACTGCACAGAGTTGTTCTCGTGAACAGTGCATTGTGAACATGCAAAAAAGGCACTGTGGTGAAGTATGTTCCACCCTGCTTCCAGGTTGGCGACGGCGGTGGCACAACCAGGTGCTACTCCTATGCGATCAGCCGGGGTGCCTTTGTTGGAATCTCTGTGGAGGGTGCTGTGATATCCACCCGAGATGCCGTTAACATGAACTTCTACGGGCGCCCTGTGACTGCAAAAGACCTGTTGGTGCAAGAGCAGCCGGCCCTGCCTGTTGCTGCGGCCGCTCTGTATGACTCGCTGGAGGCACTGGTTGGGATTTCTGGCAAGATTTGTGAGGCGCCTCCACAGGCATCAGCACCTGAGGCGCCACTTCGCGCCTCTCAGCTGGCAGAATCCGTGGATAGGACAGTGGCGCAGAGGAATCCTAGTGCAGGGAGCCAGCGAACAGACCCCTTGGCCGACCACCTTGCGCTTCTGGCCAGTCTAGATGTCAATGGCAGCTTCGGCTTCAGCGGGTTGTCTCGTTCGGATAACGTGGCCCGGGTGCCTGTTACCACAGCCGAAGCAGGTGCACTTCCCTTGAATTTTCAAATTCTTTGGAGCTGCTTTGAGAAATTTGAAGCTCATGGAATTGGAGTCCTATTGCTGCAGTTCCTGGTGTGTTCATTGAACAAATCGTTGTCACTGCTTTTCTGAGCACACTAGGGCGATGACAGCCACTTGCCTGGATGTCTGGCGTTCTTGATTGATTGAATTCTCTGGTGGGGCTTGTCAAAAAATATCAGGACAATGCCCTTGGCCTGATTGTGGGCACAAGGCCACATTCTGGGCTGTCCGCACAGAAACAGAAATTCATATCTGCAGTTTTCCCCACTTGTGACCTGCTGACTCCTGTTTCCTACCTGGCGATGCAGGACCCAGAAATGTGAGGCATGTGGAGCATGTGGAGTACGTTGAGGAGGAAGACGATGACCCACTACCCATGCTGGCTTGTCCTTGAGAAGGTGTCAGGGTTTGAAGTGTGCAGTGCAGTGCAGAATAGTCACTGTGTGTATCAGTATGCTTGTTTTGACGATTTTAGGCAGTCTGCTCTGTTGTGGCACAGGCCAATAATATTGAACGAGTCCTGCATTTCCATTGATAAGGCAACGTCTTTATATTTCTAGGGTGTTTTGCCCTAGAGTTTGTATTTTTTCGATGGGCGAATGGGTGGTGGGACACAAAGCGCTTGCACAAAAGCATGCTGCCATCTTCGCAAGGAAACGTGCGTACCATCCTCACTGCAGAGAGGATCCTCTTTGTGCATCGTTGTGGTCCATTCATGCTCCCCGATTGTGACCTGTAACGATCATTTTCAAGTTTGCATTTAAGCAGAGCTTCCAGGATTTTGGAGATGTCCTGACCAATACAGCAGGTATGAATTGAAGTTTTGTGTGAATGGCTCTTTTCATTCCAACATCGTCCTCATCACGTTGCTGATAGTAGCTTGGCAGTTGAGAGTCAATGGCCCTTGACATGGCACTTGTCGATCGCTGACAAGCACTCTGACATGGTGGGCCAACATCAGCACTACTGTTTTCAGGAAGGATCTATGGGGGCCATCCACAAAATCACATCACGGCAAATCAGCCCTTGACCAGGGGCCCCTCCAGCACTGCATTAGGACCAGTGTTATACACTGATTTGAAAGACCTCAACACCTTGCATTAAACACCCAGCACCTGATGAACTATCTAATAGCGTTGTGCCTTGCCACTGGAAAATAAACAGCTGTTGGGGTTCGTTCTCAATATGGTAGGCAGGCTACACACCTGCATGAGTATGAACTGCAAGGAAGCTGCCTGGCAGCACCCTGAGAGATGAAACTCCAGTCATGGCAAGCCAATCCAAAACTGAACAGGTGCTGGCTTTGCACACGGAGACATGTGAGCACCAGCCAGTGCTGACTGCTGCTGCAGCCTGAAGTTGGTTGTGGATGTTTTGCGGGATGTCGCATCACTATTAGAATTCAGACAGCATGCTGGCTGAATCCGCTTTCACTGCAGTTGTAAAAACATGACGCTGTTTCGCATCGGAATGCGTTTCGACCTGCAGCGGACACCTCTGGCATAAGGAATAGTTTGTGATTGTTAAAGGCTGTTGAAGTCACAAAGATGAGCCTGTTCTGCAGTCAACGTTTGAACAGAATTCGAATTTATCGTACAGTTGAAAGCCCGGACAGGTGAGAAGTGCTCGTCAAGCAGGCGTTCAGGACCTACATTCCAGCTCCATTGCAAAATTCTGATCGGCTCAACAGTCAGCCCTCCCGAAATTATTAACAGAAAGAGTGTTATCGAAGCTCTGGTTTTCGCAGCTTTGGCACTGTGAACCCTGTCCCAAACAAGCTGGCAACGGAGAGTGTGTCTGTGTGTGCCAGGCTGGACCTAGGAAGCAGAGGTCTCTTGTGTGCAGCTGAGGACCGCCTGTTCCACAAAATGACAATGTCACCTTATGCATGCGATTGGAACAGAACACATATCAGAGAACACAATTCGCATTGGCAAACAGGCCTGACACACCAAAACAGCACAACTGCACCCTACTGTAGGGGATCGGAAATTTGTTGGATTGTCCCTATATACAAGCAGAGTTTGCTTACCTCGCCTTTGCCCGTGGTTGGGGAACTTTAAATGGAGCTGCGGCAGATGCATTGGGGTCCTTCCAGGACTTCGCAGCAGCTAGAGCCCTGGCCCAGCACACACACACACACACACACACACAGGCTCATTCTGCACAATTTCATCTGCTGGTGACTCTGTTGTCCCCTTCTGAAGGCCTTTCTTGGGTTCACCAGACAAAAAGCTTCAGGATCGTAGCAAACCCACCGCACAGGCAGGAATAGTCTCCCAACTTGGGGTGTTATTCAGGTTGCCATGAAGCCCACCGCACAGTCCAAAATACCCTTGCCACTACAAAGGGCTGGGTTGTGCTGGAATTTGTGGCTTGTAAGTGCTTGACACATCTGGTGCAAATGCTGTTCAAAGGCACAACCTTGGGGCAGCAGTTCCAATACACAAGTGACCCCCGTTGTGCAAGATGCCATAAATATGGGCCAGAAGGATTTAGGGCAGCAACTATGACCTCACATTTGGGTCTCAATTGAGCTGCACAAAGAATCAATATGACCAATAAAGAATGTAAGCATTCAATCAAGCTTGTGTTGTATGATAGCGGGGTTCAGATTGTCGCAGCACCTGAGGATGACGGTCGGCACCTGTTACTTCCATTCTTTTTCCTCTTTCCTCTGCCTTGTGGAGCAGTGTCACTTTTGGAGATCAAATGGATAGACTGGTCAACAACAATCCAGCCATAACACGACACTGCTGTATGTCCATGCACCACTTGTCAAGACAACAAAGAGACTTACTTGTCTGTGAGGGCACCCAACGGGTCAGTGGCCATCTTGGACTGTGCTGCCTTTTTGGCAGCATGGGCTCTTCCGCCCTGCAACTCTTCGTCTTCATTCCTCTGTTGGCAGCTGGGCTCATTCACTTGCTGTGGGGGATCCATGGCATCTGGGTGTTCTTCCTCCTGTGTTTCATCAGCCTCAGCCTCCCCGCGTCGCCGACGTTTTCTTCCCTGGGTGGAATGCATCAGCTTTCGAAATGAACATTGCTTTGCATATGCATTGCGCTTGCCCGCTCACATACACTGCAGATGTGTGCAGTGTGTCCAATTATTGACAACTTTACTGCAACAGCAGATGCACACTTATCCAAATAGATGCTGGGCAAGAGGGCACCACGGCCATGAGCGTAGGACATTGGAATGCAGACTGTAAACAGTAGATGAATACAGGTGCCTGATTGCTCCAAACACTGGAGAACAGGAGCAAAGTACTCCAATGAGGGCCGACGCTTGAACATTTGAAGAGTGTGCAGCAGACCTAACAGGTGAATAGGAAGCGGTTTGTCACAATTTTACAAACATTGCCCCCGGGAACTTGCACGTTGCTCCTTGGTTGCAAATCAGTCGACACCTGCAGCATCATGGCCCCCAACTGCATCCAACCACCGAGGTCATACAAGCCTCACCTGCTCACCAGGTTGCTTTCTCTCAACTCCCTCTTTGTGGCCTCTCCTCTTTTTCTCTCCAGCTTTGTCAACAGCTGTGGGGCTTGCTGTGCCATACTGCAAGACCTCTTCCCCATGGGAGTCTGCAGTTCTGGCAATCCTCCGGTTCGTCGCTTCTGCACATTTTCTTGTTGGCCTGCACCTTCCTGCTTGCTTCGCTGTAACATCACCATTACCTGGCCGATCTGGCGCTTCTGTTGGCTGTGCTGAATTGGCCAGCACAGGGCGATTCTCCAAGTCTGGGTTGCAGACCCCGACAGCCTCAGGTTCAATGCCATCAGCATTCATGCGTACATTATCCTCCTCATTGGCATCTGTGTTTACAAGGGCTGTTTGAGCCAAAGGTTCCTTGCCTCTTTTCCCTTTTGTTTTGGTTGACAGCTCCTCCCCTGACTGCGGTTTTGCAGGCTTCTTTGCCATCTTTTGTTTAGTATGCATGGCAGCATCGCCGTCTTTCTGCTGCTGTCCAGATTCCGGACTCAGAGATGTGAACAATCTGTCGACGATGCCCAGTTCCGTCTCCACCTGCTGAAGGAGGACCGTGCCTTGCGTCAGATTGTGCACACTTCATCATTGCATCAAACATTGCCAACAAATCAACAGGAAACTTTGCCAAAGTGTGCAGGAACGCCCCCAAAGTGCAGTTCACGACATTGCAGACAGCGTGAACCCCCTGCATATTTTGCAAAGAAACTGACCTGTTGAGTCACAATCAAAAGCTTCCAGTACTCTGTGCTTGTTGGACATGTCAGCTGCAGATGGGTCACTCACATAAGGGAACAAAGACTCTTGAGTCCAATCGCTCTATAGCACTTACCATCCCAATATCAGGGCCATCGTGCATTTGTTGGATCTTCCTTTCCTTTTCTGCCACCTAGAATCGCAAGCCCAACATTGTCAACAGCTCAACACAATATGCAATAGACGAAATCACAAGCATTGCTTCACATCATGGCATCACAAGCAAAGACAATGGCGCTCAAGAGACTAGACCACAACGTGCATAGTGTGTGTGGAACAACACGTTTCCAGGCTATGCAGATGACATCGCACAATGGGCAACGGGACAGCAATTCTGATGGTTTGATAATTGTGGGAATTGAAGAATTGTGCTCGCAGACTATGCCATCAACTCGTCCATGCCTCTTCTTGGTGCCCAGTAGTAGCTCTATCATGGCTTGCCCACAAGCTCCTGGCACTTACAGTGTGCTGCATCGTTTCAAAGAGGTTATCTGACTCTTGGCTGCAGCTACAATTGTGGAAAACGCTGGCTGGTAGCAAGGCACTGTGTGGTTGCTGGAAAGTGGCTTCAGCTGTATTCCTTACACAATCCAGCCCTTGCTTTGACGACTGCCTTTGGTGTGGAACCAAAAGGACCAGAAAGCAACTAGCTGCTGTGCAAGAGTGCATTGAGGGCCCGCCACCAAATGGTGAGCGAAAGTGGACAGGGCATTTCAGCACACCACAGCTTTACCTCTTTCCTGAGGCTCTCCACCTTCTTTGAAAGCTGTTTGACTGTCGCCTGAGCATCTGACCTAAAGGACAGCACAAGCACTGACACAAATTGCTCATCTGCAACGTCGGAAAACGACATGGAACATTTCTTCCTTTCGCTTTGCAAATTTGTGCATGCTGCAATGCACCTGAAAACCTGGAAAACTGAGTCAGACGTTGAGCAATCCTCTAGAACAAGAAAGCACTGGGCCCATTTTCCCTGTAAGTGGAAAGGCACCACCATCAACAAGGTTGAGAACGAAAGCAGCTGGCACGCACCAAACCAAGGAATAGGACAAGCTTGTGCTACTGGGACTGTGGATTAGCTGTGGGGTTGGGAACTGCACACTGGCGTCACACCATCCATTCACAATGTTTAGGAGCCCAAGACAAGCAAACAAAGACTGGGCAATGAAAAGCTTGCACCTGAATGTCCAGAGAGTTGTCTGTGTGTGAATGCCCATGTTCTAGCACCAGTGGCGCATGTTTCTGCAGAAATAGATTTCACCGGGTGGGCCTTTCATCATCTGAATTTGGCTTGCATCCTAAGTTGCCATGTATTGTGCACATCCGTTACAAGAACGTCAAATTGATACAAACCTCTCTTTCCTATTCTCCTCCACAGTGGTCCTCTTGAATTCTTCAAGCTCGCATCGAAGAGCTGCTTCACGATCTCTGGCTGCTGCCCTCAGGATGGTCTCCTGTAGAGTGCAGCAAAAAGCTGTCAGTGAGCCAACGATTCACAACAGCGACGAATTTCCAGCATGCAGCACAATGCAAGAATTAGGTGAAACCAAATGCTGACAACACTATAGAAACAGTGAACTTGGTCAGATAGGAATTATCCATTGGAAGTTCGATGACTGCTTCACATTGCACAACCTCGGAATAAAAATGGAAAACGAGTAAATAAACATGGACATGTGGCGATGGCTGACTGACTCGTTCTTGCCTGCACTAGTGGTTCTGCAACATAAAGGGGCCCATAGCACAACGGCATAGAGCCGAATGCTGTTGGCAGTGTAATTTCTTCCACCATGTCCAATTGGGCCAATGTGCTGTAGTTATCCACAATTGTCTTTGGTACTGTGCTGTGATTTACTTCTGCCATTTGGCGCATTTTTTGATCCAATTCTGACAAGTGGCTCACTTCTTCCATTTGGCAGAATCAGTTATCTACATTTGTAGTTCGCCACCAATAAAGATACCTCATTCTGAAGTTCCTCCACCTTGGCCGACAGGCGTGCAATTGCTGCTTCGCCATCCAGCCTGAAGCACAACACACAACATCGTCAGATTTCGCCTGTCGTCACGTTCTTCAACATGCTGCCACATTCGTTGGGCCCTTATTTCCAGCTGGGCACCTTGCCGCTGATAATTTGGGGATAGCACCCACTTACAGTAGAATTATAACAGCAGAGACAACCCATGGTATGTGTTAAAGGCTGTTATCGCACTGCAAAACAAGGGCCAAACTTCGAACAGCAAACATCAGCCGGGTCCTCTAATTCACAGCGACCCTAATTTTAATCCCCTGCTGTGCAACGTGAGTTACAGAAACAGATGCTGCTGAGGACCATCAACCGTGTTTGCCAAAATGCATCGGGCGTCGCAAGTGTGGTGAAACTGCACTACTTTGTTCAATCGACTGGAGAATGCAATATATGTGGCAAGAAGTGCCAATGGAGCAGAAAACTGCTTGTAGAACCGTGCAGTGGAATACCTTTGCTGCCTCTTCTCTGCCTCACGCAGTTTCTTCAAGGTATCCAGCTCCTGCTGCAGAGCATCTTCATGACTTCTGGCTCCAGCCGTCAGCAGCGATTGCTGATGGGCAAATGGCCATATCGTGCAGACAGTTAGACTGGGATTCCATACATGGAGACAAATGGCATTCCAAGATGATGACAACAAATTCACCACGTTGCACAAGTCACAAACTCTGAAACAAATTCATGGCACAGAGATGGAGGCTGGCTGTTTGCTGCATGGTGGACCAAAGATGGAGAAACAACTTGATGTATTGGTTGTACCTCCTTTGTGAGAGCCTCCAGCTTCTCTGCATTGACAACAGCTTCCGCCTGTGCCTCCAACCTGAGGATCAGAGCAGCCACCGTAAACAGAGTTGCACTTGTTCAGAACAACTAACCCTGGTGATTTACAAATTGATCTGGTCCATGCTCACAATGCCCATGTTTATAACACAGTGCCAGACAGGTATTGCACACAACATACATAAATACTGAGCTGAGAATGTTCCACCGCATTCCAATTTGGATGCACACCTCACTGCAGGGTCCCTTGATGACATTTGTTCCTTGAATCCATTGTACGTATGCAGGCACCCAATATGACCATGCCTTCTAAGGCATAGATATGGACAAGAAACTGCGAATGCAGCATTGGCTGCATGTTATTGAGATTTGTTTGCAGCATATCACTCATTTGAATATAATAATACTTTTGTACTCCTGACACCAAAGGAATGATTGAAAGGAATGAGATGACGTGATAGATGCAAAAGCTGGACAAATTGATACAAAATGTGCGCACCAAAGTAAACGTCTTTTACTGACCTCTGCTTCCTTTTCTCGAGCTCGACCGTTTTTCTGAAGTCCTGAAGCTCCTGTCGCAGAGTTTTCTCCCTGTCTCGTGCTGCAGCCTTCAGCGCAATTGCCTGGGTGTCATAGCAGCTATCATGAGCGAACCCGCCAAAAAGACAATTCCTTTGGTGGAAGGTGCCCTCACAGCAGATTATTTGCTGTTCATTCCCACTGGAGGCGCTATTGGGAGAAACACTCACAACAAAGGTGGTGCCAACTGGGAGATGCAGCAATCAGAGATCAAAAGGTATTTCTCTGATATCCCAAAGCAGAAAATCCCCCAAAGTCAAAAATTCCAAACATTTGGTTATTACAGCCAATTACTGGTTCAGTAAATGCAAGGTAGCAAAGCAGCAGTAGTTCAATGCGAGCCATAGGCCAGCTGATGAAGGCTTGTTCTGGTATTACCTCATTTTGGAGTTCCTCAACCCTATCTGAAAGCTCAACAATGTCTGCATGTGCATCGAGCCTGCACAAGAGCACAGCCGCTGTTGCTTGAAGGTCATGCAATGTTTTGGAATCGAGGGGTCACAGCTGTTGAACACTGACGGTGGTTTCTATCCCTGACAGATCGTTTTCCATCTACCAGTAATTTCCTTGCCTACACTTGTGGGCCATGGACTTTGGTCGAAAATAGTTTTTAGCCGTGAACATAGATTAAAATATGCTCATATGAGCAGAGAGCTGCTGATAAGTCAGAGCCAAACGTGTGACTGGTGCTGAGGACACAGCATTTTGTGCTACCCTAAACCGCAATAATACCAACTAGGCCCAATGCAATGTGCCAGAAGTCACTCAACCCAGCGTTCAAGTTCAGTGAAGTTGCTGGTATCTAAACCATCACATGCCTGACAATACCCTCCTTGTTCTCAGTGACAGGTTGTGGCATCCTTCCACATAGTGTTTTACTTTCCAAGATTGTAGACATAATGAAACCTTCTCAAGCAAACTATGTGGTTGGATCTACAATGGCAATAGCATTGCAGTGCAAAGGGACTTTCTTACATTCTGCAATGCAATCCACCAGATTGCCTCAAAGGAAATTGGACCTGCTTGACACAAATGGTCTCCAAAGTCGGACACAGGCTGTCTTTGGAGGCCTTACGTTCGCTTTCTCCTGTCAGCCTCGCCAAACTTCTTAAGATCCTCAAGTTCCTCCCGATGACTTTCCTCACGCTGCCTCGCATCATTTTTCAGGCGCAACACCTGAAGAAAGGCATTCTGGCTGACTCACTGTGATAAAAAATGTCAAAGAGGGTCCTCACCTGCACAGCGATGACAATCCACAATTCCAACTGTGTTGATCTTTCAGGATCTTCCACAATGCTTTTTCAAGGCTGTTCATTAACACCAGAGGGAGAATCCCAGATACAAATAAAAGGAGAGCATGGGGGCAGCGATGCAGGACAACTGTAATGCTGCACCCAACCAACATCGAGGCATAGCTAGTTATCACTTGCAACACAACAGCAACGTTTTGCACAAGCGTGTCTGTCCAGATAGCCATCCGCAATTGCACAGCCACCTCCTGCAGCTGAAGGGTGCCTCAGAATGAGGCTTTGAACAACAGCCACAACAGTTAAAGTGTTGATACTTGCAACCAAGGCATGCACAGCACAATCTACAGAGGAGGGTGTGCACACCTCGTTCTGCAGTTCCTCGGCCTTATCTGACAGGTGTGCAATTGTTGCCTGAAACTCCAACCTGAAGCAGAGAAAAGATTGCCGACTGAACATCAGCACATCGCAAAACTGTTCTGCTCTTGCTACACAGACTGTGGCATAACAAGGCAAAGCCAAGTAAATTCTTGGCATGTGACCAATAGCATGCTGCCATGTCAATCTAACTATTATCAGTTGGTGCTTCTATGGCACAACGATATCTAAGCAGGACAGCATCTTGGTCTCGTGTAATTGCAGCACACCAATTGGGCTGTCTGTACTCTACTGAAAAGTCACATGTTCAATCCACCCAGACGTGTTGATCCGAACACAAATGCCAACTGTGGGAAGAGCAAGCATCCAGTGTCCAAAGCTTCAAAAATTGGATGCATGCCTCAAGCTTCAGAAATTAGGTATTCACACATTCCATTGTTGACACCTGGCTGCCTTTTGAGTTCATGCCCGTAGAATGGCCATTGAGATGGCAACGCACTTTTGTTTTCTCTTTTCTGCTTCGCTGGATTTCAGCATGTCTTCAAGTTCGTGTCGCTGGGCCTCTTCTCGACCTCTTACTTCAGCCCTTAGGACAACTTCCTGGGTAGAATAACACACACCCACTTGCAGCTTCCAAACGACAAGCAATATTGGCTTTGCAGAAATTGAGTACAGACCTTTCTGGCCCACATTCAGAATACAGATTTCGCATCACCAAGTGCAGAAAGCCATTTGAGTCGATGACAGTGTGCTGTTGAATGTATGTTGGTGCAAGTTGGGTACGCTTTCATACGTCTGCATCGAGCTTCTATCCTAAGAAGCATAATGCCCCTGTCCCCATAGAATCTGCTTGTAATGGCACATCTCTGCCATGTCTGCCCTCAAATAGGGCAACATTTTCTTGTAACAAACCTATGCATGTGTGTGTGATGGTGGTGATGATGGCGACAACTGACCCACAGGCACCCTGATTCAATTTGCAAAAGATGACACACTTGCGGGAAGGAGATGCACAATGCACGTTAGTCCCACAAATGCGTCATCTTTTGCAAAAGATAGCCTACATAGAGGTTTTGATTTCCCATATTCTGTTCAGCAGCTGCTGGCACAATCCTCCAATTGGTATTTGTGGCTTTGACAACGTCAGCAAATCAAGCATTTCATGTGCATAAGGGCTTCACAGGCTTCGTTTTCTGATAGCGCATGAGAACAACAACCTTAAATATGTAGTTATGTTTGAATCATAAAGAAGAAAGCAACCTGCCCAGGCATCTTGGGCCATCCATTCATCACCAACTTCCTTTGACTACAGTTGTCACAAAATACATTGTACCGCCCAGTCATCATCAATTTGCTGTGCCAATCACTCGTTCAGTCCTGCTGTGGCTTTGGCACCTGCAACAGATGAGGATTATGTGACAGGATGCTGACCTGCTTTGCTGACTCCTCTGCTTGCTGCCTAAGACGCCCATTTTCTTTCTCAAGGGCTTCGATCTCCTGGATGTGATGCCGGTGTCGCTCATCTGAAGATAACTTGTGGGCCTTCTCCTGCTCTGTTGCTCTCATTTCAAGAATCTTCACCTGCACAACAACAAATTCGCCTGTCAAAACGAACAGCAAGTGGCCTGGAGTCAAAATCTTATGTTGGTTACCATCGCCCGCCATGGCCTGGTGGGTAAGAGGGCGGCATTTCGTGCATGTGTCTGCCAAATGCCAATAATGATGAATTGACAAAAGGGCGACAAATATTACAGGGCTCCCCTTGCAAACCAAACATCGGTGTGCGCCCTTTGGCACCATACATGAGCACAAGACATAATTCACAGCCCCCCAACCTCATTTGCAAGGTCTGCCCTTTCTCTCTCCAGCCGACCATTCATCTTGTCGAGTTCGTTGATCTGCTGTCCCTTCTTGGCAGCATCTTTCTCAAGACTCTCCAGTTCTGTAGTCTGCTCCTTGAGGACACGTGCCGCTGCCTCATAGAGATTATTGAGGAACTGATAGTCCTGCGGGAGATGCAAAGTCACAAGTACAGAGTTTAAGCACAAACAAAGAACTTCGAGGGTAGAGACCAACAACAATGCAATCTGGCATTGAGCCAGCTCGCCATCCCAGTGATGCCCACAGATTTCCCCTTGTCTGGGACCTGGTCTGAACCTGATTCAAATTTACAGGATGTCCGTTGTGAAAGTTAAGTGTGTGTCCATCGGACGTTGCACACTTTCGCTGCAATGGCCGTCTAGCCATGCACGACGCCAACTGGCCACATGTTTGAATTCAGAAACAAAATGCCACAAACCGGCACAGCGCCTGCCAATGGTTGCGCGGCTGATCACACACTTTGCCACATGCTGGCTGCCAATTCTTGAGCGCTCAGATGCAGTTACAAGGCGCCCAGCTTCAACCAGCATTAAAAACACAAAATGTGAGGGTAGAGAAGCAGCCGTCAGCTCCCTCTTTCGTCACACAACTCCCTGCTTCGCGACCGTCTTTCACCGTTCTGTACTCACCTGCTCCACTGAGCCGACTTGCTTCCGCGCCCTCTCCACATCTTTCGCAGCCCACCGGAGGCTCACATTCTGAATGTCGAAGCCCACCTGCAGCTCCAGAAGGTCCCGCTGCAGCATCCTGAGCCTCATGGTCTTCGGCGACTGCGCCACCAGCACGTGCACGATCGGCACACAGATTAAATCTCCGAAAGATGGAAAGAACAGAAAATGGCGAAAGAGCCAAAAATCCGGAAAATGGCGAAATTTAGGGGGATGGCCCCCCATAGCAACAGGGCTCGTCCGCAGGCCTTGCCCGCGCACGAGGGGCCGAGGCACTGCCCCGGACCCTCCAAAAGGATTCCGACAGTAGGATCAGGGAGGCTTGGGATCCCGATTGGCGGCGTCGAGCCATGGAAGGAAAGGAAAAATGGGGCGCCGTCCGAGCGGGGCACCGACAGAGACAAAACAAATGGAGTCGCGAACCTATCCGGATCAGATTTACGAACCTCGGGCATGCCGCGTCAAGGGCATGCGGAGGCGGCGCACGCGGGGCTGCTGACGAAGCGAGGGGCGAGCCGGACGGCCGGGCAACGGGGGGGGGTGCGGCGCTTGCTTGGCGGGAGGATGAGCGCAGAGGGCAGGAACAGATTTGGGTTTCTGGCAGTGGTTTGAAAGAGTGATCACCTGCGTCGGCATGACGGAGAATGTACAAGTATTCCCTCAGTCTTTGAAATAATATTACTGCCTGCACCAAATCGGTGACTGCTTGCACCAAATCACGTGCACACTGTGTCCTAACCTCAGTTTAGGGTTATGTTTAGTTTTAGGGTTAGGGTTAGGGCTAGGGCAGGTTTATCTTTTAGGTTTTGGGTTTTAAGTTTTAGGTTAGGTAAGTTTTGAAGGGAGTAGGTGCAAGCAGTCGCCGATTTAGTGCAGAAAGTCATCGATTTGGTGCAGCCAATAATTGTATGCCTCAGTCTTTTCCGTGAAGATCCCTTCTTCTTCCGCTGACAAGGCGAACGCCGGTCAGTGGGTCATTGGTTTGGTGCTTAGGGTGTCCGAAATAAGAAGGGATCTTCACGGAAAGACGGAGCGACTAGTTTCATAGCCTTCGACGGTGGGTGTAGGCACAGCCACTGATCCACGCTGACCTTGACAGCAGCAGAAGAAGCGATCCTCATGGAAAAGATGTGGGGACTAGTTTGTACAGTTGAATATACATATTCGCATGAAAACCACTGGTCAAGGTGTTGCAACCTTGTACAGTCAGGCCCCTGAAGTACATTCAGGCGCAGGATCAACGAGGCTTTTCGGGCACGGTGAATCATTGGGGATTTGCGCCAGTTGCCGTCGCAACGGTAGGTTGCGGAATTGTGGGAGGCACCGGGCCTGGCCGTTGGGAATGTCGCCGCAGACGCAGATTGCTGAAAAAGGCCAACTCGGCCACGCTAAAGCTGGAAGCCGCATCTTAACGCGGGGGACCAACCCCAAGCCACTCCCCGCATCTGCCTGCCAGTTTCAAAACCAGCTAGAACAAGGCGGTGCGCGATTATTTCACGAGAGCTGCCACCGCACCAGTCGAAAGAGACCGACGCCGGAAGCAAACAACAGCGGAGCCGCAGAGTTCGTCCCGCCTAGTGCATCGAAGCAAAAAAACCGCAACCGTCCCCCGCCAAACAAATCTCCCATGCAGGATTTCTCGCCCGTGCGCTGCCCGCGCAGCCACCCACTCACGGGGCGTACCGAGCTCCGCAGTTTCGCCTCCGCGGCTCTGACACAGCCGCAGCGCCCCACTCCCCCACGCGCGTGCAAGCGTCCTGCCGTCCGGGTAAAGGGACAACTGCTGGAGGCCCGTCCAGCCACCCCAAGAGCACAGGCTCGCCAACCGCCAGCCCCTCTCCCAAGGGCACCGTCCCGCAGGCGGCGCACGATGCCGGGGGGCCGAGAAGCGACGCTGGTCACGGAGGTGAGCAGCCTCCCCCCCCCCGGGCCTTCGCATTTGGGGGCTGCTCGCAGCCTCGCAGCGCGACCATCGCGTCGTAACATTCTGTTGCGCCTGGCCTGTCCTGGCGCCCCATTGAAGGCGTGGGCCAATTTCTGTCACGAAGATTCCGCTGGCATGCTCGGTGCGTTGTGCCCCCCCGGCCTCGCACGCCTGGCCCACTCCCGACCCGCAGCGTGCGGGTCCCCGGCCCGCCGGGGCTCGTGGCCGAGACGCAGCGCTTCTCGGTGGATGAATTCTTCGGGGACGTCAGCAGCTGGGGGGGTTTGCGCACGTGCTTTTCTTCTGAAACTTGAACGCGCTTTGTGCAGCTCGTGTCGATCGCCGTCAGCATGGTGGGCGCGGTGGTGTGCGTTTACTTCGCGGCGTCGATGCTGGACCCCAACAAGGAGGATCGAAAGGTGCGGGCGGAATTGCGAGATGGTTGGCGTGGCGAAAATCCTTTTTCAGCGAAGTGCAGGATCGGATCGTGCGATATGTAGCGCCCTCCCGAGCAGGCCCAATGGGGGACTCTTTTTGCGTGCCGTAGAGTATTTTGCGGAAGCGTCAACTTGGCGAATGTGCCGTGGCCCGTTGTCGAGTAATGCACAGATTGGCCACGAGAATGGCGTGGAGACGGCTGCACGGGTCTTCTCGCCAGTGCCAAGGCTGGCGTCTCCAAATCTGACCGACCTGCTCGCTGTCACTTGAACTCCTGTCAGCTGTCACCCAGATTTCCTGGTTCCGCACATCATGTGTATGTGTGTGGGGGGGATTTCTGAAATCGGCACAGGGGACAGCCATTCGGACGTTGGTACCGAATGTTTGTTGCCTGCCGAATTAGCCTTTGGTGCTCAGACTGGTTATTGCAACAAGCCACGAATGGTTTGGACGCCTGAACGGCTGCATGCCCAGATTTCAGCTGCTGCATGCTCAGCCCCGAGTTGCCCAGATGCTTGTTGCTGGTCTTGGTGATGGTAACAAGTCGACTTGCAAACCCTTGGACGCGGATGGAGGAGTGCAGAACATACTCGCAGCCTAAACAGCTGCTTCCAGCCATGGAGGCCAGGAGAATGCCACTACACCACGGGCTGGTATCTTGTTGCCTCAGCCCAGCACGTTGATCTTGCATTCGTGAAGAAATTGGACACCGCAATTGCGTTTTTGCTTTTAATGTGGTCTGAGTGTTTGGATGTGGTGCAGAGGAAAGAGAAGTACGTCGAGGCGCTGAAGAAACGTCTTGGGAGAAAAATTAATCTCACCTCCATGGAAATAGTGAGTTTTTGACAACCATGGGCTGCCCGCATGTGTGCCATTGTTGCCAATGCGAACAGTCCGTGCAAATTTGGCTGCCAGTCTATGATTTGGTGCGGCTGTTATGATTGTTGTGGTTGCGATTTGGTGTGGCTTTATGTCCCATTTACCTTGACACCATCACCACACTAATGCCTAGCATTCTTATCATTTTTTCCAATGTTGCTGGTGGCAGAGGGTTTGTTGTCAGCATCCTGGCAATAGGTGAATGCAGACAGTTCATAACGCCTTGTGTGGGGCTGTGTGAATATTTCATTCACTCATTCTGTGTTGTTTGTATTCCCCTTGCACTTTGTTGCTAGGTGCCCACGTCTCTTTTTTTGTGACAGGTGCCCTCTGGACTCTTAATAGTGATGCTGTAATTGCGAATCTTGAAGGAATGACCTTGCAGTTGATGAAATTGTCACATGTGAAGTGAGCATCTACGGTAGTTTACTGCAGCAGCACACTGGTGAACACCATCAACTCTTGCTGTCTGCAACTTTACATATCTGCCCACAGTTGCCATCTCACTGCAACTGGATGTGCAGCATGGGCCATATTTAACTTGTGTTGCTCTGTGGCATTGTGAGTTTGATCTGTGTGACATCAAGGCAAGCTTGTGTGGCAAAGATAAGTGTCTAGGCCAGTGTCTTTGCATTGAAAGTGGCTCATGCACAGTCTCCTATGCTTACCCCACGTTTCGATGGGCTAGCATGGTGTTTCATGATGGTTGTGTTCGATTTACAACGTC
The DNA here is from genome assembly GCA_905146915.1 of Ostreobium quekettii. NCBI lineage: Eukaryota > Viridiplantae > Chlorophyta > Ulvophyceae > Bryopsidales > Ostreobiaceae > Ostreobium > Ostreobium quekettii. Next base: position 54,544 of record CAJHUC010003121.1, on the reverse strand, counting down.
TCCTGTGGTGTGCAGATGCTGACCGACCTTGTGCTGAACCCCAGAGAGATTGATGTCACAGAGAATGATATCAAGGGGCAAGAGGCTCTGTTGGAGGATCTGGTGAGCTGCAGTGCTGGAAAGCAAGGAAGCCATCTGGGCTGTGTACTGGTGACCCTGAACGTTTCTTGTCTTTGTTGAGGAAATGCTGTTGGCATCTATGTTGTTGTCTGGAAGCTGGAAATTGAGGAATTAGCAAGGAGTTTTAACCAGATGGACTGCCACCATATCATTACCTCATTTCCATCCCATTTTGTTGACAAACAGCGCTTGCGGTACTACCGTACTCAGGATGGTTTGGCAGGCAGCAAGCAAGTTGGAATGCTGAAAGAGCAGAGTGATTGTGATCAACGCCAAATATTGCCTACTGGGCAAAAGATCATTGATTTGTCACTCTGTGATATTGTAGTCAATTAGGATTAAACAGCGTGTGGTGGTGGCCCCACACTTACAAGCCCATGTACAAAGCTGCATCACGATCCCTTGCTACTTGTTCTCACAGCACCAGCAGGAATTGTGTCTTGGGACTCATGAATGTTGCATTGCTGTTGTAATCCTCCCATGGAGATGTTATACACATGGGTGCAATTTGTGCATTGGCACATGATTTCTTGTGGGAGATAAGACAAAATCTGAAACTTTCCTTTGGTCAACAACTCCCACTGGGGCCAATGGATGTGGTCAATCACAGGTTTCCACTGTGGATCGGTGAATGTCCACAGCATCGTCGATTTGTTCTCTTGATGGCAGAAGCTGATGCTGCAAGCAAGTGGTTGTTTTGCCTCTCTTCCACGTTGTTGTCTTCACTGGTGGCTCGTGCTTCTGTTTTTTTTGATCCTTTTGAAGGCGAAGTATGCCACTGCCCTCAGATTTTATGTTGTTTCAAACTTATTCCTGAGTTTTACCAAAAACGAACGACAAACAAGCCCTTGTGCATGGGCAGGCATTGACTGGGTGGTGTCTTGTGGGCCTTGCAGCGCTTGAAGGTTGTCTACCCCTTGCTGTTGACGGACATTTACAAGACAGCATTGTTGAGGCAAGCCAAGGGACTTCTGTTGTATGGGCCTCCCGGTACAGGGAAGACTATGATTGCTAAGGTGGGTGCAAGGAGATGAGGAATCACATCTATATACCATATATGATTTCAGAGGTCGTCTTCTGACAGTGGATGTACTCAGCAGCTATGCCAGAGTCAATCTGTTCGATTGTGGTTTAGACTATTTATGCTATTATCTTTGTTGATATTTCATTGTTTATTTTATGTGTCAGGACACTACATTGCATTGCGACAGAACACAAGCACTGCCAGGGTGTGCAGCTGATATTGGCTAGCTGCTTGGTGCCATCTTGCAATCGATTGTAGCCGCCATTCAGTTGCTTGGTGCCACAACAAGCCTGCTGGAACTGTCTGCATGCCGTGGCTGTAGCCTATCCCTTTAGCCAATTCCATGCATGTAGCGTGCTCTTGCTCTGGCTCATCGGTGCCAGTTGGGCTGTGGAATCTGGAGTGGCGCCAAAGGATGGGGTCAGGGCCAGTTTGCAGCATATGAGGCTGGCAGTGCCAGCACCTTCTATGTCTGCGGGCTGAAGTCGTTGGCAATATCACAACAGCCATGCACAGGCATGGAGTTGTGATGATCTTGTGTGTGTTGTTGACTCCCTGCTGCCTTGCTGTTCAAAGTTTTACATCGCGTGAAATGGTCCAGGACCAGCCTGCATCTCAACGGAAGGTTGTGGGCTGGGCCTTGTGCGACTTCGCATGAAAGTGCAAGCCAGTATAAGAGCCTAAATGACTGATCATGTGAAAAGGAATGCACAGTCTCTTGAAGAGAAGGTTTGCTTCCAGTGCCCTTGCAGACAAAATTTGTTGTTGAAATGCGAAGAGCTTGGTGTTGTTCATTGGCTTGCCTGTGGATGTGCACTTGTGAATGATGTGTGCGATTTGTACCAGGCATTGGCACAGTCGTCTGGGTGCTTTTTCATCAATGTTACAGCAAGCTCCATACTCAGCAAATGGTACGGAGATGCGCAGAAGTATGTGAAGGCCACATGGTCGCTCGCTGAGAAGCTGCAGCCCTGCATAATTTTCATTGGTAGGTGGCACTCCTCAAAGGGGGTGCAGCTCAAGGGTATTGGACAGTGGCTGACCAGTGTTACAGAGACATGTTGCGAGCCGCAAAATAATGCAACACAGAAGAGGCAATGAACCTTGTACAGCCCTGGGGAGGTTGGGGGTATTTGAGCACCTTAAGAAGATCGTTTAGTGCATGGCATTGCCAGCGTGGCGGAACGTGACAAGCTGTGGCACGTTGTAACTGGGAAATGGCTTTAGTTTTGTGCTGGTGCCTGTCTGTGGTGATGACATGCAGCAGAGCATAACAGGTGTTTGCTGGCCTATGCAACAGTGACCTTGCATTTGTGCTCTTTTGTCTTGAGTGACTGTGTCTTTGCATTTCTTTTTCTTGAGTAACATCTGTGCAGATTAAGAGAACAGGTGTAGTGAAACAAATAGGGGTTGTGGAGCAATTTTGTGCATTGTGTGATGCCCATTATAAAATTCAATGTGCAGCAGCAGTTTGTGTCACAATTAGGCAATTTTGGTGGAAAGATTTGCACATCTCAACAAGGAGGGTGGCATTTACTGACATCTTCGTTGCATTCATTGACAGATGAAGTTGATTCGTTCTTGGGGAAACGTGGCTCACAGACAGAGCATGAGGCTACGCTGTCTGTCAAGACGGAGTTCATGCAGTGCTGGGAGGGAATGGAGACACAAAAGGGGCAGAGGATATTGGTGATGGGTGCCACCAATAGGCCAGACTCTCTGGACCCTGCAGTGTTGAGGCGGTTCAGCTTGAAATATGAGGTATCGGCTACATGCGCCATTGCCCTCAGGGTTCAGATCTGCGTAGGAGTGTGTTCTGTTGTCACACATTTCAAAGAAAGATGTGGATGAACTTGTGGGGGCTGGAGTCTTGTGCCGGTGCACGTCATGTGGTCTAGCCCATCGACAGCGCAATTGCCTCAATTGCAAGAAGCATACTGTGGTTGGCATAAGCAGAAGACCTTGCTTTGACATGGTCTGTGGATCTTTCTTCAACAAATACAAGCCTGAGGGGCAACAATTTGTCAACGTGCAAAGTAGTACTTGCTCCCTGAGGTTACCAAGTTCGGCATTCTGTGCCCAGTGGCAATGCATCATTCCTGACATGCTCTGAGATCTGGAAAGAGAGTGATCGGCATTGGCGTGGCAGATGTTGCAAACCAGGTTGTGTGCGATGTGTCGCTGAGAACCTAGGCCTTTTGACTGCAGATTGGGCTTCCAGACGAGAGGCAGCGTGCAGCAATCGTGAGGGGGTACATCGAAAAGCATATGCAGGAGGCGACTGCTGTGACGGGCAGCATGTCATCGCCACTGCTCGATAGCAGGTCAGTTACACTATACACTACTATAGGCTTCTGATGCCAAGAAATGGGAAAGTGATAAACAAATAGTGGAAAACGTTGTGCATTTGCTGGGCTGCCAAGAGCTCAGCATGCACTGCTGCAATCCCTGGGATCTACGACCAGCGAGACTGTGAAGGAAACATTCTTGCATCACATCATTGCGCCACTTGCCTGCATTTGGCTGGTCTTTCTTTCACACGTCTATTGTCCTGATGTGTTTGTTGCCCAGGCCTGTGTCATCGACTGTATGTTGTCTTTGTACCAGGGTTGTGCGCGAGGGGACGTCAGCGATTGGCTGGATCGCAAGGAGGACGAAGTGCTTCAGCGGAAGCGATCTTCACGAACTGTGTGCTCAGGCTGCCCAGCGGCCCGTGCAGGAAGCCATCAAGTAAGTGCTACCTGCAAAGTACACTGGGTAGGACATCTTTGTGTCCACTATGCTTCCAGATATATGCATGTCCATCATCACTTGTGACTTCCAAGGGCCCAATTTGTGTTTTAAAGGCAAATTGGAACAATGGAACTCCAACTTCTCCATCGTTCTATATCATTGTTCCTGTGCATGTATGCCACAGGTCTCAATTGATGAGTTGGCTGTGGTGTGTGTCAGTGTTGAGAATCTTCCTACTGGTGCTTTGATCCCACTGCCATACCTAACTTAGAATCAATGCCGAGATGCAAATGTGGTTGTCCAAGTGTAGTTGGAACGCTGCTTCTTGTGCAAAGCGCATGAGTTGGCCTGCATTCGTTTGCTGACTACTGTAATATCTTCGTCCACACGTTTTTCTGCCATTCTGCTTTGGGCAGTTTTCGTGGCTTCACTGTATGATCGTCACAAGATATATTATGATAATGTGGGATAATGTGCGAGAAGACAACTATCCTAGGATATTCAAGAATGGAACTTGTGTCCAGAACTGCATGCAGGAAACGCAGTGACCAAGACCAGGGCTTCAAGATGGGAAAAGTACGGCCCTTGGAGCTTAGGGACTTTGAGGAGTCTTTGAAGTGTGTGCAGCCAGGTGTAAATGGAAGAAAAGGGGCGGTGAGTTGCAGCCTGATGCTTTGTTGTATTAGCCCACATCAATTGCACTTGTCAAAACAGGACGATGTACTGCATGTTAGTGTGTTGGGTGAGGTCGAGTGCTGATAGTTTGCATTGGCAGTGTCCAGACCTGCCTGCAATCTACCAGCAGTGGTGAAGCAGTGCCACACATCTTGGTGTGGCACGTGGGTGAAGGGCGTGATTGCGGCCATCTCACATGAGTTTGTGACATTGGTGACTATGGCCATCACACAAGCGATGTGATCTGCATTAGCTGGCATCTTAATTGCAATCTGCAGTGCACTGCAGAGGCTGGAAGGTACTGTGACAGCACTGGACAATACTAGTGGCCAGTGGAAAGTGCTACTGGAATTCACATGTGTATGCAGAAGTCTCTGCATTTGTATGAAAGGTGCTGAGCACTGACACCATTGTTCGACAGCCTGTGGGGGAAATTGCAGTGCATGAATGCAGGAGTTGGTGCAAAAACAGGACAGCACAATGCCCATGCACATTCAAGGCGATGGCAGCAACTTGTGATTAACCCACATGTGTGTGGATTTGTGTGACGATGCCATCTGTGCCGTTTATGTACTCTGCAAGCCTGTCTGTCGAGTTGCGACTGAGCTGCAATGTTTGCTGTGTGGGTTGCCAGTTGGGTGACAGCAGTTTCGACCACGATGCATCAGATTTGGCTTCCAATTTTGCGGCAGCCGTGTATCAGGCGGCTCACTTGCAGCAGCTTGAGGAGTACAAGAAGCGATCCAATAGTTCGAAACAGGCGGTGAATGGGTGCACATCGAAATCAGCGTCTGCGCCAGTGGCGGAGAAAGAAAGCGATTCTGAACAAGAAATCTCCTAAGCTGTGAAATTTTGCTTGGGGTCCAATTGCTTGCAGTAGGATTCAGTCTGCAACACCTTGTCTGCAGGGCACTCGCGGTTTGCAGTTGTCCTATTGTGACAGGGTTCTTACTGGATGGCCATCCATGGCCACAGACAGGTATCCGATTGATTGTTGATGTCTGGGCAAAGTCCTGCAGCACCCAACAGATTGTGCTGTGTGCCTGCTGTGGAGGCCAGCATGTGCCCATTTTTTTGATACCTGGCATCAAGGGCTGCTCAGCGAACTGTGTGTATCACTCTGGCAAATACCTCGTCCCTTGCTCAGCTCGTGAAATGACCATGCCAGCGAGCCTGGGATGCCCCATCGCCTCTGCTATTCATTGTAAGGAGATTGTTTCTAACTTTCTCCCAGTGTCGCTAGGGGCATGATGGCTGGCATGCGATAGACCTGTCGATCGCAGTGACAGTGCCTGGTGACGACTGCAGGGCATCCACACTTGGTCGGATCCAGTGCAGTGCACAACCTGGAAGTTGGCTGTCGTCAACGGTGGCTGTGGTTGGAAATTTCTGTTTTGGCTCACAGAGATCCGCCGTCGAACCTCCGTGAACCAGCTTCCTACTGTTGTGTTGACTTGTCCATGGTCGACAGAATTGTCATGCCGCGCAAGTCCCGTGGTGATTCGACCAGTCCGCGACCATGCAGCCCGGGCAACGCTAACAGTGGAGACAGTTGGACGCGAAGAGGCTTCTCCATCCCCCGATGGCCTCAGAAGCAAGTCATCGATTTACCATGCTCACAGTTCACGAGGCCTTTACACAGCGATTGTTCTCACAGTGCCTTCTCCTGTGTCGGCAGCGACTCAAGGGTGTCCGGGGCGACATGCCCGTGCACATGGGCACTTCCACCGTTGCCACCCAAAGCAAATGAGGTTGCCTGGTCACGGAGCAACCACCAGCTGCTGCGACAGCAGATGCTGCAGCTTCAATGCGAGCAGTGATTGCACTGGCTGGGGAGAAGACGAGTTGGAAGTCTGGAAAGATCCAGAAATGCTAAGAGCTCTGTCCTGGCTCCCAGCCTTGCGTCTGCTGCAGTAGCCGGCTGAGACGGACTATCCAGCCGGAGAGGCCCAAGCCGTGCTCCCGCCCATCTGGTCACTGTTGCACATGCGGGCTCCAACCCTGGGCTCGCTGGACTGTTCAGCACTGTCCCAATCAATCACCAACGGTTGTCTCCTAATGCATCGGCAAGAGTTCTGCATTCATTTATTAGCAGGCCGCTCCATATTCATCAGTGCTGCTGCTGGCCCAACACCCGCTGTTCGGGTCGCCAATTAATGGGGTTCATCAAAAACGTTAGTGCATAAATGATATCACGCAGCTGGCGACCCGTGAGGTCCAGATTTGGTGCAGAGGGGATGTCGACAGCCTCAACACCTTCGCCATACTAAAAATCGTCCAGTAGGCTGGCGCTCAATGAGGCAGAAACCCCAAAACATCAATCAGGGGTGCTCTATACATACCCCAAATACGCCCTGGAGTACTAAGGAACACCCAGGTTGCCACTGGACATGTGCGTTTGTTCAGGGGCAGCCCGGCTAGCGGCCAGCCGTGAATTGTGGCGAGACGGATCCAGGAGTGGCGCATTGAGGCGCCACATGGTTGTTTGATGGGAATATGCCCCGTGGGGCATTACATGGTTGCTGACCACGGGAAGTGTGGTTGTTTGGTGAGAATGTGGCCCTTGGGGCACACGTGGTGGCTGATTGTGGCCAGTGGGGCGTCCTGGGTTGAGTTGTGGTGAAGCGGCGGGCGTGTCAAAAAGATTCTGGGTATCAAAAGAGCATCTCTTAGGCATGGGTGGTACTTTTGCCGGAGGGGTGCGGACAGCACGAAGGGGAACTCTGAATTGTAACAGCGTTTGCGTGGGGTCCATGTGTGTCTCGCGCGGCGGTTTAGGCGCTCGGCCTGGCTGCCTGACTCCCCTGGCCCTGTGTGCGATGTTCGCCACAGCCTGAGCGCAATAGCGCTCGACCTTTTCGAAGGTCACGGCCAGTCTGTGCCTTTTCTGAGCTGCTTTCCTTGCCGTTCAAGACCAGCAGTGCCAGCGCGGTTTTGCTGCAGAAGCGACCACCCTTCGTCGCTGCACAGCCTTGTCGAGGCGGACTGAAGTGCTTCCCGTATCATACGCCGACGTGCAGTGGACGAGGCAGCCCTGACCCGCGGACCCGACCTCCGTTTTGACTTCGTCGACCGTTGAGGAGCGGTTGCGACCGATTGCGGCGCTCAGAGCGGCAGCTGTGAGAGGCGCTACAAGCGTACTTGCATGGCTGGCTGGCAGTTGGGGGTTTTGCTACCCGTTTGAAGCTTCTCCTTGCCGTCGCCTCAATCTTGTTGGTCGTGTCGGCATGCCAAGCAGTTCTTCGTGAAGCGCCGGCTCGCGCGAGGGGCAAAGCTTGTTCGTTGAGTGCACCCTCAACTGCTGTGGTACTGAGGCTGTCGACATGTCTCAGCTGCCCGTTTGAGGGTGGTGTTACTGCGCTATCTCCGGGGACGACGGCCAGAATGAACCGCCGTTCTTTGCACCGCCATTCCAGCCATACTCGCGTTGAAGCCACTGCATACCTTTTGTTCGATTACAGTCCATTCTGCTCAAGTAAATGGCCACCACTGTAATCGAGAGAAAACCGTAGAGAAAGGAAAGGTCAATGTGCTCAGCAGAAATCACATTGAACCGCATGACATACGGTTACATTTAGCGGTCATGCAGCTGCTGAATGATCAAGGCAAACGTATGCACACTCAGCTTCTCTCCAGTGCACACGAATTGATGCATTTACAGCTGAGATGTCCTCCATCTCGCTGTTTTGCAATGCCGCTCATCAGAACCGTCCAGAATGAGCAACAATGACGTTAATTGAAGAGCGCTCTACGGGCAGCACGGACGGCTGTGACTGGGCTGTGAACTGGTCAAGGAAAAGGGCGAAAACTAGTCAGCTGGAGCCGCATGCTGACGGGATACAATACAGTTTGACGGTGATGGAATTTGGGTGTACAGAATTGGGTTTAGTATGCGATTATGGTAGATTGTCCAGTACTATTAGCCGGGGAAAAAGAGGCACGGTGTGTGCAGGGCGTGTGGTGATGGACCCTGAGTGAGAGGTTGGCCGGTTTGTAAGGGCCTTTTGAGTGACTTTCAGAGGGAAAAAGGCCAATTCCTGACCCGTTTTGGGGAGACCATGAACCGTAGGGGGTGTCCTTGAATGGACCTGAACTTTTGCAAAAGGTCCTAGGACCTTGATGGGACAGGTACTGGCAGGGTATAGGGGTCCAGTGAGGCGTGATGGGACGTTGGGTGCGGCTGCTAACAGTACTTTGTGGTTTTGCACCTGTACGGGAGACCGCCCTTTTGATATTTCGTGTAATGTACCGTATGTCGGACGTGACCGCGCCCCCCTGCATCTGGTCCCCGCGGGTTGCGCCTGCGCCCCGCCTACGCCCGCTCTGCCCGGTCTGCTCGGCGCGCCGCAACACCCCAGCCTCCCCGACCGTGCAGGGACCGTCGGAAGCCCTCCCTCGCCATGGCCGAAGCATCCCCACGTTCCGCAGGCGGGTCGAACGTGCTCGCATTCGGTGTGGGCGGACCCTCCGGTTCCGCCATGCTCCATGGCGGAGCGGTGCTTTCTCTCCCTCCGGGGATATTTGTGGATCCGTGCACGCAGGGACGAAGGGGCCCGGGCGAGCCTTTGGTCGGCCCGGACGAAGCGGGCAAAGTGGTGCTCGCGTGCCGCAATGGGCTCGGTGGGGCGGAGGCATGGGCCATGGCCTCCGGCCCAGGAACGCCCCTCTTTTGGATCCATTCCGCTTTTGATGCCACGACTCGGTGGCGAGTAAGACACCTGAACGGCCAACTGTTTGCCGTTCACGCCTACTGGATTGCGGCGATCCCCAACGTCCGGTTGGGCGATCGACTTCGGCGGAGTGTATTCGCCGCGAATTGGCGAGGCAAAGGAGTTTGGAGCACCTCCGAGCGAGATGCTTGGATGGCCGCCGAGCGCGACGGCCCGGACAGCCCGCCCGCGCCGTTCGCGTGGGCCGGAGAAGGGTGCGTGGGCGGCCTCGCCGAGGGAGACGGGGGGCTGCCGGTGGGGATGGTGGAGCGCGCCACCCGGGCGTACTGGAGGGTGGTCGCCGCGTCGCGTTGGAAAGCTTACGTAACAGCTGAATGGGAGGTGGAGCTGCCAGGCCCGGAAGGAGGCTGGATGATGCAGGGAATTCAATTGAGGGCACGCATGTCGTACATGGGGGAAAGGGAGGTAGAATGGGTTAGGCAGCCGGGGGACAATACCCACTACGGGACTGTGGGGTGTGATGGGTGTACATGGGATGAAAAATGCATTAGGTGTATTTTTTGTTTGGATAGGGGGATTCCCCCTAATTTGACTTTTCAGGAACCTACAGCACTTAGTTCATCGCAGCGTGAGTGGGAAGAGGATGTACAGCAGTACATTTTCATGGGAGTACTGCCAGGGGGCGCTGACGGGTGTTGAGTAGTGTTGTAGTGCTCCAAAGTGACTTTTTGAATTGTATTGTGTGACCCTTTGGAAGGGGTCAAAGTGGAGAAGGTCAATGGGAAGTTCTGAGAGGTATTGTGGCCTTTTTCTTGATGTGTCTGTTTGTTTATCCAAGGGTCACTGAAGTGTAGTGCCCTTGGAGCTGGCGGGGGTATTTAGGTGGCGGAGGTTGGGTTGTGAGTGCCTCCCCCCCTCTCTCTCCGCCCCCCACCCGTCCGTTTTTGGTTCTAGCGGTCTGAACGGCGGGTGCTCAGTTGAAAACGGTCGTGCTGTGAGTTGTTGAGGTCGAACGTGGTCGAAGGGGAGCAGCCTTGTAACGAACACTTTCGTTTCCGTGTGTCTTTGTTTCTTGACCCTCCGGATCGATTGCCTTTGGGTTGTGCACCGCTGCACATACCCACAGCTCGTCGCCGAGCTCGTTTCCTGCCTCGTTGACCAGCTGACCCGCGTGCGCCCATGTTGGGCGCTGACTTCGTCGACTCAACGACCCGTCTTCATCGTCCGCTGCTTGGCGAGTGAGTGGAGTGCAGCGCTGGACCGCAGGGAACGAGCATCGACGACATCGGTTTGAGACATCTGGAGAATGGTCAGTACGCTCGTCATACTGAGCTACTGAGTGAGGTGTGGAACATCGTTTCGCAGTTTGAGCGTGTATTTTCGTGCCTCTCGTCGAGCTGGTCAGCAGTTGCATGTTTCTTGTTGTATGTGAACGGTTAAGGTGAACTTGAACACGAAGTTCAGCTCTGGGGTTGCGCCTCGCTTCGGCAGCGCTCGACCACACCCCAAGTATCCTGTTGGGCTTGAATTTACTTGCTGTGGTGATTCTCGTTGTCCTGTGAGTGTTTATGAGCTAAGTTGGTAAAAAGTGTAGGAGCGGAACGCTCAGAATTCCTGGGCGATTGACAGGGCTGTGATAGTGGCTGTGTCCATAGTGACTCTCATTGAGCGCATATGGCTGATCGTTGAGTCATAATTGTTGTTCCTAAGTGTAGACACCTTCCTGGCGGTACTTATCAACTGATTGTCACATCATGGCACTCGAACATGGTTTCGGAGCAGGAAAGGTCTGGTCCTGTGTGGTGCTGGGAACCTTGCTGCTGGGGGCAGTCACAGCCCTGAATGTGACAGATGTGACAGAAGTGGATGATGAGAGTGTTGTCCCAGCTGACTTTGTGGCAGCTGTTGTGACCAAAGCACTCACCACTGATGTGGAAGCGGAAAAGAGTGCACTTATGGCTGTAGGTAAGGGTGAGCTGGTTGAGATAGCCATGGAAAAGGATCGTCGGATTAGGGATCTGGAGCTGGAATTTGTTCGTGTGACTGGTATAAGAGAGCGAGAGCAAAAGGAGCGAAAAAGGATGCAGGCCAAGTGGTGGGAAGCTGAGGCGGAGTTGCGGCAGCTGATGGATGACTATGCAAAGACAAAGGCCGCTGATGATAAGAAGATCATCGAAGCGGAGCGTGACAAAGACTATTTGAACACCCAGCTGGAGGAGCTGAGGATCCGTCTGAATGCCTATGCGGTAGGAGCTGGTGACATTGTGGACAGTAGGCTGCTAGTAGAGAGGGAAGCTCTACAGGAGAAGCTGCGGCTGATTGGTGAGTTGAACGCTGCTTATGATGAGCTGTTGCATATGAAAAGGGAACATGGAGCTAGGGTTGCATCAACTGATGAGGAGGTTATACAGCTGCTGGGAATGGTGCAAGATCTCCATGACCAGAATCAGGAAATGATGCGACGTATTGTCAATGGGCAGTTGTTTTCAAAGGGAGCTGCTTCTTGTCCTGCAGTGGGCTCACCCAAGGTTGATTTGGGTGTAGGTGATGTGAAAGTAGAGGAAAGTGAGCTGTTTGGTTCTCCTAGTGATGATGGACACGAAGGGCTATGGCAGGCTGGAAATTTCAGTCTCTTTGGTGATTGTTCCACAGTGCAGTGCTGTTTTGGTCGCCTTTCAGAGCTGGGCTTTTCCATGGCCTGGACCATGATGACAGATCCGCTTAGTCTAACAGTGGGGGCATGGACAAGGACAAGGAAAGTGGTGGAGGACAATTTCGCTGTCATATCTGTGATTTTGGGGCTGGTGATCTCTTTCGTCTATTCGAACTTTGTGGTCTATTTTGTGCGCAAGTTTCAGAGGGTCTGCGAAGGTGTGTTAAAGTTCTGCGTTATCATAAGGAATCTCCCTACGATTGACTTGGTGATTGACTCGTGGAAGTGGACACTTGGGCGGTTGGTGCAAGTGTCTAAGGAAACCAAGGAGGAAAGGGAAAAGAAAGAGAAAGACGAAAAGAAGATTGCAGAGCTGAGTGAGTCGGTCCTCAGACTTTCTACAACTCTGGATGTGATTGATAAGGGCATCAAGAAAACTAGGAAGGAGACCCTGGATGAGATGTCTCAGTGGAGACGGCAGCTGGAGGAGAAGATGGCGCGTCGTCCCTATGCAGGGCCGTCAGGAACAGGAGATGCGGGAGCTGCTCCTAGGGTGATTAGCTTCCAGCCCGGTGGTAGAGGTGGTAGGGGAGGAGCAAGGAGAGACCCTAAGTGGAATTGGAGGAACACCAACCAGGAGCCTCAAGTGCAACAGGTGCAACAGGCTGAAGTGGATGAACCTCGAACCTCAGGGCAACCAGCTGCTTCATCGTCGTCAGAAGGGGAAGGCGCAAAAGTGAATCATGTTCAATCTGACTCGAGCATGAGCGCCAAGTTGTTGTATACTCCAGCCTTTGTTGGTGGTGTTCGTTTTCCTCGTTGTTTGATTGACACTGGGTCAGAGGTGAATCTTTTGCCTAGGGCAGCGTCAGTAAAGAACGGGTTTGTGGTGAACAAAGCAGGGATCAAGGCTTTGTTTGATTTCCATGGGGGAAGTAGCTCTGTCAATGGCAGCTCTTCCCTGTCGTTGCAAATAGGGCCCACCACGATAGAGACATGTCGGTTCCTGATCTCTCCGGCAATTGCTGTTCCCATTATTGGGATGCCGGCACTGCGAGATTTGGGAATCCGGGTAGACTGTGAAGTTGGGGAATTGGTGGAAAAGGCCACAGGAGCGTCCGTGCGATGCTCTGTGGTTCAAACAAAAAAAAACTAGACATCCGCGCGGGTGGACTGCCCGTGGGGGGTGTAGGGAATGTTAGATTAGAGCAGTTGTGGGACATAGAGGGCAGTGGTTTGGTTATGCATTCACCCACTGCAGTATCTGTTCTTTTGGGCAAATCGGTTTTTGTTCCTCCCCGCGAGTGGAAATGCATCTACTTGCCCTTCAAGGCCGTTGCAACAGGTGGTGTATCTATCTTTTGTGGTTTACAGCGGACTGGTCTTATTTCTGGACTTTCGGTAACAAAAGGTGGTCAATTACGAGTAAACGTGTGGAATGCCCTTGATGAGGCGGTGTATTTGACCGCCAAGACCATCATGGCTAATGTAGTAGGTGCCACGGTGACGGTCAAGAGATTTGGGCAAGAAGAGATGCCGGTAACTAAGAGGAAAAGAAATGTGAATGGGGTGACTGTCCAGCGGGTTAGTACGAAGGTGACAGCGGAAGTGATCAAAAATAGAATCATGAAGAAGTTCCCAACCGTTGGGGATTTATCTTCACACCCTGTGTATCCCAAGATGCGGAAATTGGAGGTGAAGGCATCAGAGATTAAGTGGAAAGGACCTCCAGATAGGGGTGTAAGGACGCAATACCTAGTGGAAAATGTTGCAGACAGGAAAATAGTGGACCAATTGTTAGATGATTATGTGAAAAGGGGGTACTTGGAGCGTTGCTCGTGTGAGGAAGATGTATACCTCAGTCCTTTGTTGCCTATCCGGAAGCCAAACGGGAGCTACCGTTTCACAAACGATTTCAGAAAGCTTAATACCTATTTCCCTTCTACTGGGACGACACAAGTGGACGTGTGGCGCAAGATGTGGGAGTTGCGCCCGGAGTGGAAGTGGTATATGAAGGTAGACTTGAAGGACGGCTTCTTTGGGATACCTGTGGATAGGAAGCTTTCGCGCTTGTTTGGTTTTTCGTATGGCAGCAAAAGGTATCGTTGGACTCGCCTACCCCAGGGTTGGAAATGGTCGTCTATTTTATTTTGTGACCGTGTGGCAGAAGTTCTAGAGGGGTGTTTCTGTCTGCAGTATAGTGACGATGTCTTTATAGGGGCGGAGACACCAGAGCTTCTCTTAGCCAAGGCGGAACAAGTCTTTCAGCGGTTTGCGGAATACGGGGTGAAGGTAAACTTTGATAAAGTGGAATGGTTGACCCCGAAGATTAAGTTCCTAGGCTACGAGATAGAAGGGGGTAGGATGTCGCTTCGGGGGTATCTTGAGGAGAAAGCGAAGGATATTGGCGACATAAGAACGGTCAGGGATCTAGAAAGGCACATAGGAGTTCTCTCATACGCTAGGAGGTGCGTGAGGGATGTTGAGCTGATTCTGGCGCCCCTTAGGTTGGATCTCAAAGCATTGAAAAGGGGGCATTTGACAGACTTAGAGTTGGATGCGATTCGTGGGCGAGTCGTTCAGGCGTTTGGAAAGGCTCTCTGCAGTTCTATTTGGCTCACTTTGCCAGGAACCGAAGCTGAAAAGTTCGTGTTTGTTATGGAATCTGACTGGAGCCAGGGTCACTGTGGTTATATGTTGTTTGCATGCAAAGGTACGGAAAGGCGCTTGGTGGATATTGGTAGCAAAATGATGCAAGCACATGTTTCTTCGTATCTTGGGGAACTTTCAGCGATTAAATGGGCGTGTGTTCGGACGAAAGCATACAGGGGGAGTGTTCCATTGGTCATCAAGTCAGATAACCATGGACTAGTTACTCGGGCCAAGTCGGGGAATGTCTTTGATATGGACATTCGCTCGTATGGCAAATGGGCGTGGCTAATTGCCAATGAGCCAGGCTTCACCTTAGAATTTGTGCCAGGTTCGGAGAATATGGGTGCTGATTTGTTGAGTCGGCCGGGAAGGAGGATAACGCGATGCTCAAAGGATCAAGAGGATGCAAGTGAAATGGACGTAGAGGAGACAAGTGATGGTTTGGAACCAATGGATAGTATGGATAAGGAGGAAGCGGTGGTGTCGGTAGTTTGTTGGCCGAAGGATAGGGGAGTAAAAGGTTCAACGCTTGCTAGTTCAATGGGATCGCGACCTGTTGGACAAGTTCGTCGGTTTAGGCGGAAGCAAGTGAAGGTGTTATGTGCTTTGAGGTCACAGGATGGAACAATGAGGATGGTGACTCAAGCATTTGCCATTGGAGCTAAGACTCCTTGGAGGATTGGTAGGACTATGTTCCCAAAGCTCTGTGAGTCTGACGATGCAGTTGACTGGGAGAGTGATAAAGACTGGGAGGAAACAAAAGTGGCGGACAGTCTTGCTCATGGGTTAACTGTAAATAGTCTGCAAGAGGGGGAAGGTGGACAGGAATTCGGTCCGTCCACTCAGTATAGTCTGGATGATTTGGTCAAGGAAATCCGCACTGAGCATGAAGAGTTTCATTGGGGTCCTTTCAAGGTTTATCAGGAGTTGAGGTTGCGTGGAATCCAAGCACCCATGAGATTGGTGCAAAAGGTTTGCAATGGTTGTGAAGTTTGTGCGAGGTATCGTGAGAAAGTACCAAGAAGAAAGTGGGGACAGCCACCCTTTTCTCTCGTCCCAGGGCACACCGTGTATGCAGATGTTGTGGGACCAGTTGTGACCGGTTTAGGTAACTTTAAATATTTGCATTGTATGGTAGACAGTGCTACGAGGATGGGAGATGTGCTCCCTTTGAAGGCGGTGAAGGGTGCGGGTGTTG
Source organism: Ostreobium quekettii (assembly GCA_905146915.1). NCBI lineage: Eukaryota > Viridiplantae > Chlorophyta > Ulvophyceae > Bryopsidales > Ostreobiaceae > Ostreobium > Ostreobium quekettii. The sequence continues at coordinate 38,819 of CAJHUC010003121.1, read as the reverse complement.
TGCGGGCGCTTGAACAGTGGCAACGGAGGCATGGGAAGATTTCAGTATTGGTAACTGATAATGCCTCGTACTATGCCTCTAGATTGGTTGCAAGGTGGTGTGAGACTCAGAATGTGAGCCATCGGTTTATACCCCCGTACCGGCATCAAAGTGTTGGTTTAATCGAACGGTTTCAGCGGACCTTTGTGGATAGACTACGGAAGCTGAAATATGCACTGGGTGGTTCTTGGACAAAGCATGTCCCGCTTGCACTAGAGGCAATGAACTTTGCAAGGCATAGCACTACAGGTCAGGCACCGGTGGACCTTTGGCATGCCTCCCCAGGGGAGCTGCAACGGGCTCAAGAGAGAACTGGAGAGCTTCGAATAGCCCGGAACAAGCGGCGGAGAACTAGACCGGTGCATTTTTATCCTGGCCAGCCGGTGTTGGTGTATGATGAATTGGCAGCGCAAAGGCGAGGTGATAAATTCAGTCCAGTATGGAAGGGACCGTATCAACTAGTGTGCCGAACACAGGGTTCATATTGGAAGGCTCGAAAACTCGGTGATGGTGATGCTCTCACAGTGGAGCCCGGTCGTAGACCAAAACTTGTCTTCCATGAAGATCAGTTACAAGCTTTTGATGCGGCCTATCAGTGGACTGGACGGCAATATTCGCAGTGAGTACTGTAATCGAGAGAAAACCGTAGAGAAAGGAAAGGTCAATGTGCTCAGCAGAAATCACATTGAACCGCATGACATACGGTTACATTTAGCGGTCATGCAGCTGCTGAATGATCAAGGCAAACGTATGCACGCTCAGCTTCTCTCCAGTGCACAAGAATTGATGCATTAACAGCTGAGATGTCCTCCATCTCGCTGTTTTGCAATGCCGCTCATCAGAACCGTCCAGAATGAGCAACAATGACGTTAATTGAAGAGCGCTCTACGGGCAGCACGGACGGCTGTGACTGGGCTGTGAACTGGTCAAGGAAAAGGGCGAATACCAATCAGCTGGATCCGCATGCTGACGGGATACAATACAGTTTGACGGTGATGGAATTTGGGTGTACAGAATTGGGTTTAGTATGCGATTATGGTAGATTGTCCAGTACTATTAGCCAGGGAAAAAGAGGCATGGTGTGTGCAAAGGCCAATTCCTGACCCGTTTTGGGGAGACCATGAACCGTAGGGGGTGTCCTTGAATGGACCTGAACTTTTGCAAAAGGTCCTAGGACCTTGATGGGACATGTACTGGCAGGGTATAGGGGTCCAGTGAGGCGTGATGGGACGTTGGGTGCGGCTGCTAACAGTACTTTGTGGTTTTGCACCTGTACGGGAGACCGCCCTTTTGATATTTCGTGTAATGTACCGTATGTCGGACGTGACCGCGCCCCCCTGCATCTGGTCCCCGTGGGTTGCGCCTGCGCCCCGCCTACGCCCACTCTGCCTGGTCTGCTCGGCGCGCCGCAACACCCCAGCCTCCCCGACCATGCAGGGACCGTCGGAAGCCCTCCCTCGCCATGGCCGAAGCATCCCCACGTTCCGCAGGCGGGTCGAACGTGCTCGCATTCGGTGTGGGCGGACCCTCCGGTTCCGCCATGCTCCATGGCGGAGTGGTGCTTTCTCTCCCTCCGGGGATATTTGTGGATCCGTGCACGCAGGGACGAAGGGGCCCGGGTGAGCCTTTGGTCGGCCCGGACGAAGCGGGCAAAGTGGTGCTCGCGTGCCGCAATGGGCTCGGTGGGGCGGAGGCATGGGCCATGGCCTCCGGCCCAGGAACGCCCCTCTTTTGGATCCATTCCGCTTTTGATGCCACGACTCGGTGGCAAGTAAGACACCTGAACGGCCAACTGTTTGCCGTTCACGCCTACTGGGTTGCGGCGATCCCCAACGTCCGGTTGGGCGATCGACTTCGGCGGAGTGTATTCGCCGCGAATTGGCGAGGCAAAGGAGTTTGGAGCACCTCCGAGCGAGATGCTTGGATGGCCGCCGAGCGCGACGGCCCGGACAGCCCGCCCGCGCCGTTCGCGTGGGCCGGAGAAGGGTGCGTGGGCGGCCTCGCCGAGGGAGACGGGGGGCTGCCGGTGGGGATGGTGGAGCGCGCCACCCGGGCGTACTGGAGGGTGGTCGCCGCGTCGCGTTGGAAAGCTTACGTAACAGTTGAATGGGAGGTGGAGCTACCAGGCCCGGAAGGAGGCTGGATGATGCAGGGAATTCAATTGAGGGCACGCATGTCGTACATGGGGGAAAGGGAGGTAGAATGGGTTAGGCAGCCGGGGGACAATACCCACTACGGGACTGTGGGGTGTGATGGGTGTACATGGGATGAAAAATGCATTAGGTGTATTTTTTGTTTGGATAGGGGGATTCCCCCTAATTTGACTTTTCAGGAACCTACAGCATTTAGTTCATCGCAGCGTGAGTGGGAAGAGGATGTACAGCAGTACATTTTCATGGGAGTACTGCCAGGGGGCGCTGACGGGTGTTGAGTAGTGTTGTAGTGCTCCAAAGTGACTTTTTGAATTGTATTGTGTGACCCTTTGGAAGGGGTCAAAGTGGAGAAGGTCAATGGGAAGTTCTGAGAGGTATTGTGGCCTTTTTCTTGATGTGTCTGTTTATTTATCCAAGGGTCACTGAAGTGTAGTGCCCTTGGAGCTGGCGGGGGTATTTAGGTGGCGGAGGTTGGGTTGTGAGTGCCTCCCCCCCTCTCTCTCCGCCCCCCACCCGTCCGTTTTTGGTTCTCGCGGTCTGAACGGCGGGTGCTCTGTTGAAAACGGTCGTGCTGTGAGTTGTTGAGGTCGAACGTGGTCGAAGGGGAGCAGCCTTGTAACGAACACTTTCGTTTCCGTGTGTCTTTGTTTCTTGACCCTCCGGATCGATTGCCTTTGGGTTGTGCACCGCTGCACATACCCACAGCTCGTCGCCGAGCTCGTTTCCTGCCTCGTTGACCAGCTGACCCGCGTGCGCCCACGTTGGGCGCTGACTTCGTCGACTCAACGACCCGTCTTCATCGTCCGCTGCTTGGCGAGTGAGTGGAGCGCAGCGCTGGACCGCAGGGAACGAGCATCGACGACATCGGTTTGAGACATCTGGAGAATGGTCAGTACGCTCATCATACTGAGCTACTGAGCGAGGTGTGGAGCATCGTTTCGCAGTTTGAGCGTGTATTTTCGTGCCTCTCGTCGAGCTGGTCAGCAGTTGCATGTTTCTCGTTGTATGTGAACGGCTAAGGTGAACTTGAACACGAAGTTCAGCTCTGGGGTTGCGCCTCGCTTCGGCAGCGCTCGACCACACCCCAAGTATCCTGTTGGGCTTGAATTTACTTGCTGTGGTGATTCTCGTTGTCCTGTGAGTGTTTATGAGCTAAGTTGGTAAAAAGTGTAGGAGCGGAACGCTCAGAATTCCTGGGCGATTGACAGGGCTGTGATAGTGGCTGTGTCCATAGTGACTCTCATTGAGCGCATATGGCTGATCGTTGAGTCATAATTGTTGTTCCTAAGTGTAGACACCTTCCTGGCGGTACTTATCAACTGATTGTCACATCATGGCACTCGAACACTTTTTTGGACGTAGTTTTAAAACTGCGTCCATTTTCGCCTCGAAATTCCGCGGAATTGCGCCCAACTCCGCGCCTCAGCACTGACGCTGGTCTGTAAGACAACCATTGGCTCCAGCGCAGTCAACGATGTCAGCAACATGTTCATTTGTTCATTTAATGCCCACAGTACTCTGACACAGCGCAGAGTTGCCCGCCCAGAACCTGACCTGAACATCCCCAACATCGTTGCCCATCACCGGTCCTTGGAGCCGGCGAGCCGCGCGGCTCAAATGCCTCGCGCCTCCACCGCTCCGGCGCCCACGCCTCCAACAGCCCCCTCTCACTTCCCCCGCCCCCCCGCCCTTCCGCCCTTCCGTGTTGGCCCGTGTTGAACCTCCTCCCGAACCTCCGGTGCAAATCTTCACCATGCTGAGGACGGCCGTGGGGCAGGTCTCCAAGGTCGGGATCGCCCAGGTAAGCGCTGGCCGGTGCCGAGGGTCGAAAGCCCATGACGGCCGCCGGGCCGTGTGGCCTGGAGCCGGCGCGAATTAGCGGGCCTTCCGGAAGCGATCTCGATCGATCTGCCGGTTCGATCCTTTCGAAGGGCGGGATCCGCTATCCTCGGGCCGAAGCCCCGTGGAAGGGTCTGTTGGTGGGTTGCTGCGCTGGGGCCACACCAGGGTTTGAGAATTGGGGATGGCGGGGCGCGTCTGCGATCATCGCGCAGGTTGCCTGCGCGTTGGTTGGCGAGGCCCCTCCGAAAACTGCCGCATGTTGTTGCTGGGCGGATCGCCCGTTAGGGAGGGCGCTCGCCTCCGTGCGCTTGTGCCTTCCCTGCACAACCCCTTCCGTGGGGTGCTCTGGCCTCGCCGGGCGATCGCGAGCGTGGAGCATGGGGTGGGGTTGCTTTGCTGTGGGCCCGCTTGCGGCGACTGTGGCGCGGTGGGATAGGAGGGGTGGGTGTTGGAGAAGACCCGGAACAGGGGGGTGCTCTGGGCCTTGGGCCTGGGCGTGGTGCGGTCTCGCTCTGTGGGGGAGTGGGGGAGTGGAGGAGTGGTGGGTGGGGCGCGCGCCGCGTGGATCAAGCCGTGGCCGTCCGCTCGCGCCAAAGTGCCAGATCCGAATCTCCTGAGAGATTTCTTCACTGCCTTTTGTTCGCTGCCCCAGTCATCATCGTCATCGTCGGGAAATGTGACGCATATTACTGCGCCTGCAGTCATCGATCCAGCGTGGCTTGTCGGCGTGGCGTACCTCGTATTTCATAGGGGCTGTGTCGGGCTGGGCCTTCAGACCAGTCGGGCTCGAATCAAATGGAATGGGCCCCGTGACACGCAGCGACGTTGGCGTGCACGCTTCCCAATTTCGCCATTTTCATTTGTAATGATTGGTTGACTGTCGTTCCCCCGGGGTGGGGGGAGGGGGGGAAGGAAGGAGAAGGGTCCTGGTCAACAGCAGCAGACCCGCGTTGCTGTATCAGGGGAGGAGTTGGCCATTCACGTAACTACTGGACAATTCAATATCCGACAATTCTTTTCCAGCCTCGTCAGTGGTGGACCATACGTCTTGGGGATCCTGGCCCGTTGTAGAGCTATCCCCGCTGATCGCGTTCAACATATGACAGTCGCGTGCTGTTGCACATTTGATTTTGTGGGAGATAGCAGTACACGACGAACAGTTTTGTCCCAGCTGTTGTTTCCATAATCTGGGCACCTTTTCAGCTGCATTGCAACCTGGTACCCTTGCCTGGGGGTGCTGAAATTAGCACTTGCCTCGATCGGAAAGTGTCGTTGTCTCTATCATCACAAAGTCGACCACATCATGTACCATCTCTGTTGATGCCGTGGGCGCTTGACTGAGCTCTCAGTGGTTAGTCTTGTGGTAGTGCGCTGTGCAACCAAAAAGCTCTGAATGGCATGGACAACAGAATGGACGCTCTGCTTGCGTTTTCCAGTTCTTGCGTGTCCAGAAAGATGTCTGTATTTGGCGGTCTGGCAGTAATTCGGTCTAAAAATGGGTAAGACTGCTAGCACTTGTCTTCTTTCTTGCACAAATCCCAACCCTTTGGAGTAGAAATGGCAAATGGCAAATCCATCACTTCCGTGGCATGTTCTTTGCCAGCAAACAGCTTGATTTCATCGTTGGAGCGAGTCGATGTGCCAGCGACAGCACCCATTCAGCCCCCCCACCCACCCCCCACCCACCCCTTCTTGTGCCATGCTTCCTTTGGCTGCGTGGACTTACCTACTGGTGCGCCATCCTTATCTCACCCTGTTTTTGTCACACGCAGCACGTCCGGGCGTTTGCAACACCTGCATCCCGCCTGTCTATCAACACCCCCCTTGGCCCGCTTGCCACCGATGAAAACAGCTCCATGGCGAGCACCAGTCGGGCTGATAGAGATGGAGTTACCAACAACTACTGGGAGCCAAAGCCGGCAAACCGCAAACTAGAGAAGGCAACTGGGGATGCAAGTGCCAAGGACAATGATGAACCCATTCGCAAGGGGGTGATGCAGAACCTGTTCTTCTGAAGCTTGTGTAGCTGGCGCGTGCGGGGAGTTGCGCCTGCTCGTTTTGTCAAGGAAGATTGGCGGTAATGGACGGTGAGCGCAGCAGCATTGTCGCTGCATTAGGTGCTGCTTCCAGTTTTGGGTGCTGCTGGGTCTCGGATATGGAAGCTCAAGGGCTGCGCAAGGCGCGATACCTGACGACCTGCGTCCCCAATGGTTTTGAAGTTGTAGGCACCGTATGGTGCATTTTGTTTACAATCGTTGCAGAGGCAGCGCTGAGGATGGTGTCGCCCGTTTCCTCTTGCCCAATTCAAGGGTTTTGGATGTCAAAGCGGTTGGGATGAAGGGCGATGGACAAGAGCTGTTCGTGATGTTGCCCTGCAGACGTTGTGGCAGTTAGTCAAGGGTGGGCAGGGGTGTTGCCCTGTGCCATGGAGAAGGACTCAGTGGAGCTGTGTATGACTAGAGTGTTGTGACAAGTGGGCCAGAGGCCCCCAGCGGACGATTCTCCTGCTGGCGTTAAAGAATTGGGGATAGGGATTGCGATTGATTCTTCATTTCCCTGCTTTGCTGGGACCGGATTGATTGAGCACGGCCCCCCAACCTGCCCATTGAACATTGTTGATTGTTTCGTATAGTCACTGTTCGGTGAACTAGACGGTGATGAATGAAGACTATGACTGGAGCTGCGGTTGGTGCGCGCTTGCCTGTGGTGCACTGCTTGGTTAGGGACTTCTTGCTGCTCTGACCACGTGCTTGTGGTGGCAGAAGGAGCGAACGTTCTGGAAGGGGTTCTGCCTGGTTGGACGCCCCATGGGGTGGGTATGGCTGTAGGGAACACGGCACGTGCGGGCTGTACTTGCATAAATGTAACCGAGTGTACAGATGCAATTGTGTGCGCGCATGGGTGGCAGCGAAGGAGTTTGTCCAATTACCATCACGGTATCCCGCACCCAGCCATGAACCACAGGCCAGGTGCTCCCTGGCCGCCCGCGCTCGGGGGGCTCGCCTACAGGACATCTCTGCAACATCGATGTTTGGAATGTTCGGTCACAGTTCTGCAGCAGGAACGATCGTTGTCAGTCAGTTCAGCAAAATGTGCAGTGTTAAAGTTGGCCATTTCCAGGCCATAAATGACATGGCAAATGTCTCCATCAACTTCATTTTCCCAGCATCTACCGGCAATATTGCCAGCAGCATCGACTGACCACCATTAGTTACATCCTCAAAAGCAGATTACATCTGAAGACAGCAGCAGCATGAGAAGCGCTCAAGAAGCTACAATCCGACCAGAACTGTACAAGATCAAGCCGCTCAGCAATCAGAATTCCGGAACCAGTTCCAATGAACAGTTTCACTACCCTTCATGACCAACTACGCATCCACATGCAAGGTCCCGTCCGATTTTGACGCCCAGCATGGGATAACGACATCCTCTCACACACCCACAAGCCGTCAAGCGACCAGTCCGACATCCAAACACCGTCCAAGACCCCAAAACGGCAAAAGCGCACAGCAGCGCTTCCCTGCATTCTGACCATCCTGCACCGCGAGCCCTGCCTCCCAGTCTCACTGCCCAGCAGCTGGTTGGCGGTTTCCCGGCAGCCATGACGGCGACGCGATTCCGCCAGGTCGAAAGCTGGCGCTTTTTGATCGCCCAGTGGCTCGCCTTCGGCGACCTCTGGCTCTCAAGGTGGTACCTCGAGAAGTCTGACTGCCCTCCAGGCTACTGGTGTTTTGGGCTTACGGTAGTATTGCCGTTCAGCGACGAGGACGCGCCGTGGCTACATCACCAGCGAGATCATGGGGAAGACTCTCTGAGGTATCGGCTGCAAGAGGAGGCGCGCGAGGCGTACTGCCGCACCGTGTCAACGCAATTGACGTCAGGACATCTGCCTGGACCTGGGGAAAAGCCGGACTGGAACCCTGACTACAAGCCCGAGGCCGTGTACCGCCCCTGGGCACTCCAAGTGTATCCCCATCCGCATCGGCCGTACACCGGCATGGGTACGCAGGCGTTCTGGCAACGCATCGCGGCGATGATTGAGCGTGAAGGTGGACGGATCCAGGCCTGGCGCGGTGTGGAGATCAATTTTTACTATCGCCAGGTACATATGAGCCTTGACATCAGTGTACCGCACTCCGATGAGCGCTGCTGGCGCATGGAGGGTGGAGGCGTCACCCGCCGTGAGTACGCGGCCACGCATCCGTCCAGCGCGTCTGAAGTATTCGTCCGTGATCGGAAGGAGTTTGGTGTGCAAACGGAACCCAATGCGGCCGTACTGCCCTCCGCCGCCTTCGCGGAAGCCAGCGCGCTCGTGGCTCGACGCCTCAATGCGGGCAAGCCGCCGTACACGGCCGTGGAGTTGCGCGCAGAGGAGCGGGCCTGGCGGAGGGCCATCCGACGTCAGCGACGCGAGGCGAGGCGACAGGGGCAGGTCCACGATGACGTCATGGAAGAAGCGCCCGCTGGTGGACCACCCGCTGTACCGGCAACCCTCGGCACGACCGTGATGACGACACCAACCCTGCCACCCGGTTTTGATGGGACACGCAGCGAGGACGCGGTGACGCCATCACTCCCGCCGGGATTCGGCGGTTGATGGGCGCGGATTACGGGAAGAGGGGAGACAAGCTGGCAGTCGTGACGTGACGGTGTCCGGGCTGGCGGATGACGAGACGGAGGGTAGCCACCGGAAGCCAGCTGGCGAGGATGGAGTTGTCCGAGGGTTTCCTTGGCGGAGAATGATCTCTGGGGTGTCCTGGCTGGCGTGTGACCGGACGGGACGGATTGTACCGGAAACTTGCTGTGATTGGGTCGTGTCGTGTCCAGTTGGATGAGTGAACGGGGAGGCATAACGAGAAGGAGTGAACGCATGGTTGCCGGTTGTACCCGAAAGACAGTTCTGTAATAAATAGCCGCGGGGAGTCTGTCCTGACAGCTCTCCGGCAGGCCCCTGTGTGGCAAAGAGTGTCCCAGCCGCCTGTACCTCCCCACCGTCGCACCACAGCCCCCTGCCAGGCTCGGCCACCGCTGGCCTTGCCCCCTCACGTTACCCGAGAGTACGTGAGCCGGCCTAAGGAGCCTCGGGGCCCTGTGGTGTACCGCGCACTCACGCCGAGTGCTGGTGAGACGTTTGTGGGATCCAGAGTGACTGAGGGCGGCGCATTACGCAAGGCGGGCGCCGTCGCTGGTGCTGGAGTGCCGTAGCACCCTACGGGAGTGCGGATCGGCCGGTACGCGCAACGAGTGGACGCGGGGAGGACGTTGCGTCGTACGGAACTGGTGGAGGCCTCTGCGGTGAGGTGCGCGATGACTATGAGCTTTCCGGGGTCGCCCATGGAAGGGGCTGCCGTCATGGCGGCGTTGGCTGGCGCTGTCGGACGAGGTGTGAGGTTCCTGGGCGCTGGCATCCAGTGGATTGGGGACTTCTTGGTGACCCTACTCGGGTGGCTGGCCTGGATGCTGAATATTGATGAGACGAAGACGAATTCCATTATAGGAGCGGTCAGAATGGTTTACAATGGCCTGGCCCTCCTCATTTTGTTCAACATGACTGCCGCCATTTTCTGCGCAATGGGGCAACTTCTGCAGCAGCCCATTGGAATGTGCCAGTTTCCAAACTAGCCGAGTCGTCTGATACCCCAGCACCAGTAACAGCACACCCACGCCACATCATTTCACGGCGCACCTGCCACCTGCTGTCACCAGCTCGTCCTGGCTTTGCGCATGGGGCGAGTCGCATTGGCCCCGGAGCTCCCCAGGGGCCGCCCGCCCCATAGCCTGCTGTCGCTTCCTGTGATGCCATGGGTCAGGTGCTGGTCCCTGCTGCCAGGAACGGGCCATGCCAAGTGCCAAACTGGGATCCCGCCTCAGCCCAACCTATTTGCCTACAGCGAGCTACTGTCCCAAGCTCTTTTTGTTGATTGTGATATATTTGGGCCATCCTGCCTGCCAACTAGGAACTGTATGGTGCAGATTCGATCACCTTCTTGAGTTCTCGGCCAAGCGCCGTTGCCAACGGTGGCGGAACTGCATTGCCAACCTGGCGATGCTTTTGCTGCACCGTGCCATGGAATCGGAAAGTATCAGGGAAGCCCTGCCCGCACAAAAGATCAGATGAGGACCTGGCCGTGCTCTGAAGCACGTGCCTGTGCCTTGCAGGACCACGACGATCTGGGACCACAGGTCATGACAGGCGCCATTTCGCCATCCAGCAACCACAAGGAGCAAACAGCAAACAGCCAGCGGAATCCATGTTCCAAACGCAAAATTGTGCAAAAGAGCGCAGCATCCTATCAGTACGCTTTGAGGCAGATGTTTCAAAGCCCACCACTGGCTGCAGCACCTGGGGCGTGACACTCACCTGGGATCGTGCACATTCCCTCACTGACACAATTCTGTCCTGCTCAGGGTGAAAGACCTGGCCAACCTTGCCCATGGGCTGGGGATCAGTTGTGGAGGTGGGGAAATGGCCGTTGACATCAAGGCGACCGAAGAGGCCCCGCCAGTTGTTGTGACGATCGGCCGTGTGGGGCAAACACCATGGCACAAGGCTCTTACCCTGAAACAAGTAAATGGCACGTGCAGATGGGGTGAGAATCTGACATGGGCGCAAATCGGGCAGGTGTTGTTGAAGCACACAAGTATCGAAGTGAGGTGGTCATGAATGCCAGTCACAGAGCGACACTATGCAGTGGACTACATCCTTCAAGCTACCTATTGCATCTGCCTTGTCCTGTGCTGGTTATATGCGAGCAATAGCAACACACTATGCAGTGAACCCCATTGTAGATGGTGGTGGCACACCTTTGCAGCGTACCAGTTCAGGACCCCTTGCTGTGGCGCTCACCTTGAATTTTGCCCTGGAAGGGTCCTTTCGCACAAGCTCCTGGAGGCTGGACCAGTCAGCCCCAGGTGTGTTCTTGGGAATGCAGCGGCACCTCTCCAGATTCAGCTCATTCATCTCCTTGCAGATATGGTCAAAAATGCAGCTGCTCCCGTTACGGATTTCCTTCTGGAAGGCAGAGGATGGAGGATCGACATAATCGATCTTGCTTCTGTCATGCCCACCGTCAATGTATCATGCACAACGATGAGGAGAAGAGCGCAGCAGCCACATATGCAGAAAATGCTCACTGACTGTTACCTTTTGCTGGTGGGGCAATGAGCACTCGAGATACACGTATCCTGAACTCAGTCAGCCAACAACACATGGCTGCACACAAGCAATTGGGGCAATGCAGAAGTCCTGCAGGAGGGAATTGACTGAGATGGCCAGCAAGCAGTCAAGGGTACGCAGCCATATTGCACACACTGCTAGTGTTGGCCATACTCGATGTCTTGCCCCGTTCATTCATGCCTTGACTGGCAACTCACAGATCAGGCCTCTTCCAATCGACATCCCTCAGTTGGGTGCATGGGCACTGTTTCGTTCTATTGTCATGACGTGTCAGTGCATATTCACATTCCTTCCTGTGGAATTCCTCCAGGAAATGGACCAAACACAGGAAGATGGCCGCCATTCCATTGGCATGCAATGTTCGAACTTTTACGAATAGAAGTTTTGCACTCGCAGTTCCACGTTCATCTTGTTACTCGCTGCACCTGTCTGCGCCATTCTCGATGGGCGGCAAGTCAGCAATTGCATCTCTGACTGTCACAGAACGCAGTGGTGCCCCATCCAATTCAGGCACAGCTGTGTAGTTGATTCCTCCTGGCAGCTTTATTGTCAGCTGTGGATTGTGGAAGACATGCATGGGAGTTGGCCAGTTGGGCAGGCGCTCCCCAGGGGCCGCGCCCCAGATGAACGTCCGCTTCCGTGACTGTGGGACGCCGAAATTCCCAGCATTGAGGACGCCAAACCGCACCTGCCCCATGAGAAGCATTTATTGAAAACCACAGATATTTCTAATATGCAGAAGCACCCACTGGGACATCATTAGGCCAAGCTGTTTTGCAGGTAGCTGAGCGGAATTTCTGCAATCGGGCAATCGAAATCACCTTGCAGTGCAGTAATGAGCAGCTTGGGCACAGGGCAATCCATGACACAGAAGGTAGTAGGTAAACAATCAACACCAATAGTGTGACTTCTGAACACAGCCACGCACCTGGTACCCCATATCCAGCAGAGTCCTCAGCGTCAATCGAAACGTCTGGCTACCATTGTGGACAATGAAGTTTCGAACATTCTCCAGAAGGAAGAAGCGGGGGCGGTAAAGGTCGGCAAAAGATAGAAAGCACATGACCTGCACAGGAAACGAAGTTTCAGAGGCGAACTGCGCATACGGATGAGCACCATACAGGCAGCGACATGCTGATGTGTTATGATGTGTGCTGATGTGTTATAATGATGCATAGTGTGGTCGGCTGCAGCTGGTGGAACCCAGAACAGCACCTGCCAGTGTGGTTTGATTGATCTACAAGGCGGTTGGCTGCCCTTGATAGAACCCAGTACAGTGGACATTGATAACAATGACCATGAATTGCATGATAACAGGTACTGCTCGCCCAGCATGCCACTGGCTGTCACTCACCATAGAGTTCTGTGTGACGCTCCAGTCTCCCTTGTTGAAGCGATTCATTCCAGAATACCCCTGGCACGGTGGGCCTCCAGCGATGAAGTCAACTTCCCCTGGAGCAGGGAGTTGGGCAACCACGCTTTCAGGCAGGTTTGCCGCATCCTTCGCCACTTCCTCGCTTCCCACGCAGTTGCCTTGGAGCCCGCATTTTGTCATAGCCCGCATGAGTATCGTGCTGCTGTTGTTGCAGAACACTGCCGCCTGTGGGTGATTCAGTTTGAAGGCCTCCGCGGCAGGTTCCTCATACTCGATGGCCCACCTTGTATCCACGACACCAGCCTTGTGGAGCCCCTCAGATAAACCCCCACAGCCAGCGAAGATGTCCATCAATCGCAGAGCAGGCACACCCTTGCCTGTCAGAGGATGAACAGAGTCAGTGGGCACGTGATTGATGGGCGATCGGTGCTACCATGCAGAGCCACATTCGTCCATCAGCTGGTGCTTCCCAGAAACATGACGCATTGGAAGGTATTGCACACGTATGCAACCTTGCACTCAGCATATGCAAGAGACGACTGCAGCAATAAATAAACAAATGTTGATAATGTAAACACACGCAACATGGATATAAAAAGGAAAACAAATGACTAAATACAGTTCATGGGCAAAGGGGCTCAAAGAACCCACTTTGACAAGAGTTGCCACTGCCATCTTGGCGGGCAAACATTGATGGCGCTGGGCCAAGCTTCTGAGGGTTCTTGTGATCCACAGAATGGGTGCAGACGAAGGTGTCAACATCATCGTTGTGCACTGCCCCAGGTGCTTTCACTCGGCACTTTCCAACGACCAGGTCCACATCGACAACAGCCTCGTCTTTGCTGTAGTAAATGTCCCAGTAGTCGGCCTTGTACCCAAGATCGGGGTCCACATCTTCTGGTCTGTAGAACTTTCGAACTCGAACTTGGGTCACAGCTGAGCCCTAGCAGGACAGCAATAGAGCTAAGGAGTGCATGGATTTGATTCCAAGCAAATACAGGCTGCGACACCATTCAGCAGTTCATCAATTGGTGGTACCTGCAGGCCCAGCTCCACAAATATCTCCACTAATAGCCCTTGAACCGTTCACAAGACAACACTGTAACGATGACAAGAATTGCATTGTTCAGTTTAAAACGTACTTGTTCAGTTCAGTTTGTTCAGTTTTAATTGTTCAGTTTTTAAAACGTACTGACCGTCGGCAGTTCAGCACAGTTTAGCTCAGTCACATGAATCCAGGCATTCAACAACACAATGTGTTGATCGTGAATGTCGTTAGGCCAAATTGTATTGATAAAAGGCACTACCCTGTACCCCCAGAAATTTGCTGCCAACTGGGCACCCCAGGGATCGATTTCTGTTGAAGCATTCTGGCAAAATGCCGCCAGCAATGCGCTGTGTGCCAACCATCTGCAGATGCAAATAGTTCGGCATTTCCCAACAGCAGGAAGTCTCATGGCGGACTGACCTTACTGGACAGTTGCCTCTGACCACCTGTGGAAATCTTCAGCAGCTGGCACACGCCAAAAGCACGAAGTCCCCGGTTTGAGCCACCCTGCGAACAAAGGAGCAATGGTTGGTATGCAGTGCAGCAAGATGTTTTGCCATGCAAGTGCATTACCTGCCATGTAGCAGCAGCTCGCTTGGCTAACAAACGTTAGTGAAACATCCCTTCTGGTGTACCAAAAGCCTGGGGACACGAAAGGGTGTGCTTGCAGTTCAGCAGTAATTAGCAAAGCCTTAACACTTGAGAATCCAGCAGTTTGGTATTTTCAGAGTATTGAGGTCCCATTGTTTCGGTCAGTCATCACGCAAAACATCCATCGATTTCAAATGCAACACATGATGGAAAACGGGACACTGTGGTTCCAAGACATCAAAATGGAAGATATCAAGGGAAGAGGCACTCCTGGCACAAGACAGTTCTTGAAATGCCAGTGCCTCAGCCACCTCAAAAACAGCTGGGCTTCCAGTAGCGGCAAGTTGAATTGTGCAGCAGCGACAGATCCCCCTGCTTGATCAAAGGCCCATATTCACAGCTGCAATGATGTTGCTGAGCACCCCCAAGAGACTCTTGTTTCCTCATAAGAGCTCAGTACGCATTTCCCCCAAATATACTCAGCTTTGGGGCTGGCAATGGATAGCTTTACCTTGTGGCAGCGTCCCTTTGCTGCACTGTCTGCTGTCTTTTTGGCAACAGATTCAGTAAACAATGGCTCCCATGGAACTGACTGAACATACAGGTAGTCCCCGATCTTGTATTCGATGCCGTTCTTGACGAAGCCCTGACCACAGCCCTCCAGCAGTTGGCCACCCAAGGCCTCCTCTTCTTCCTGCCATTACAGATATGCCGATCATGCCAACCATCTGCTGAGGATGCAACACAACAGCAATACAAAGTCTGTAAAACAACACCAGAAAAGTACAAAGGTAGAAAGATGCACAATTCATTCGAGAACAGTGAAGATCCCATCTCCAGACAAGAAACAAGGCACAAAATGTAGTTGCAGCCAAAGCATGTCTTGTATCTCAGAGCCAGTGAGGGGAGTGCACTGTTTCTTGCCTTGCAGCCTTACCTCCATGTACTTGCCAAGCACCACTTCAGGCTCAACTGCACAAAACATGCCCTCTCGTGGTTTGTAAACAGATCGGTAGAAGTGGTGCACAGATTTGCCTTCTGCTGCCAGCTGTGCATTCTTGTTTGCCAACATTTCATCTTCATGCATGTGTGACAAGCGGAGAGAGGCTCCCCAGGGCCTGCTGAGACGAGTCGCTGACAAAACGTTGGATACAAGTCGCAATTGCCTGCCAACAAAGCAACTTGACTGGTAAGATTCCACACGTTCAAGAAGGCAATATTTGACCAGAGCTGACGATGTCTTTGTTCACTATCTGCAAGGAAACTGGGAGCTTCCACTGGACTGGACCTATGGGCGAGTCAAGGCCTGGCACAGTGGAGATCAGCACCTACAATGCCAAGGCGCATCACAGTGACGGCGACTCTAGCGCCTTGAACACAATGGCCATAAGCACAGAGGCTACTGAGGGCACTGCCAAATCAACTTACCTAGTTCTGAACTCGTCCAACAGAAAGAGTTCAAATTCTGAGGCAGCATCACCCAGAACCGTTTCCCTTCCCCAGGCCATTGCCCTGACCTACAATCCACAGGAGTTGGTCACCACAGGTGCAGTGATGGACATGCCAGTGCCCTTTCGCATGAAACAGGCTCCTTCGAATGTTGTTTCGGTGAGCCAGAAAACTGTGACCTTGACACAAAAGCTACCAAGCAGTGAGGCATTCACCACTGCACAAGCACTCTATATGCACTCACCACACAACCACAGTGTTTCTTAAACCGGGTATTTAGCTCTGAACGTGAGAGCAACTGGCAAGCATTGTGCAAGGAAAGGCAGAAATGCACTTCTATTAGTTTGCAGCCAGACATGTAGAATTGTTGGCAAGTAGTGCCCCCAGGGCATCAGGAATGCTCCCATTCACTGCGACTGCTTCCATCATCTGTGAGAGCTGATCCTTGCAAGGGATCAGTGGCTTGACATTCCATGCTCATGTGTTATTGTGGGTAACTGCTGAAAACTGCAGTTCACAGATGCTCTGGAGTCACAACACAGATTGTACACACATTGCCAAGAAGGGGGACTTCGCCTTGAAACACAGAAGTTCCCACCTGAATCAGTTTCTCCCCTTTGCTAGTCTGCCACAGACACTGCACCATGCCAAGTTCGTCATCATCTCCATCCCCTTCCAGCACAACAACACTGCCAATGACAATGTCCTGATTGCCGGCCTTGGCACGATTGAAGAACTGGCGGCCGCCACGGTGGCCAGTGGATTCTCCAAGGAGTTCAAACACCTGTGAACAGCCCCCAGACATCTGTGCTGATGCATGTTCAATGTAAGGAGGCCTTGCCAAGCGTCCATATGAATGCTGGGAACACAGCATGCAACACATCACCAATGAACAGATGCAATGGCATGTGAAGACCACACATTCAAGGAAAATCTGCAGGTTGAAAGATGTAAGGCTGCATGTTACCCACACCCAACTAAGGATACACTCTACCAACAGGGTTTTGGGACAGTGGAGAGGCCCAGTTCTCATGCACCAGCTATCAGCAGCTAAAAATATCTGCAAGTGCTCAGCATGCAATGGCCAAGAGACAGTTGCGTAAATACTGCCTTTGTAATTTCACCTTCTTCTTGGCAAATCCACGAACAATTCTCTTCCGAGATGGGCTAGACACATCGAGATTGGTCTCATGCTCGTCATCCTCATCTTCATTCTCATCTTCACCACTGTTTGTGTTTGAGATCTTCCCCTCTGGTGCCCCTGCCTCTGAGTTTGGAAAGTAGTTCTGCCAAATGTTCTTCACCAGCTGGGTGGCTACTGCTGGCAGTGTTTTTCGTCGGGCATTGGCTGTCCGATCCTTGGTGACACAGGGGCATTGGCACGTCAGTGGCATGGCCAGTGTCTAAACTGTTTAGTTGGAACCACGAAATACTTAGTAGTTGCCACAATCAGAACGTGGCAGCCCAACACCCCTTCACAGTGGTGTAGGTTGTGCTGCAACAGTCTTCTGGATGCAGAGTGCAATGAGGTATTAGTGATCGCAGTGCTGCCAGGCTTCAGCTTCAACGCTCAGCACCAGAGCTGCTTCAAGGGTGGATATACTGCACAGCTGGGCACAATACGTTGACCTCCATCGCCTTCTTGCATGATTTGTCAAAATGGACTAATGTGATCAAAGATTTGCAAAGAAGCAAACTGCATGTCCAACAGACGACATCACTTGATCACACTGTCTTGAAGATGTACAAGCAACAATGGTGAGATTGGCAAAACAGGCTGAAACTACGTAAGGTGCCCATTGCCCCATCAACAGTGTCCATCCCGTGTTCGTCCCTCAATAAGCTGGTTGTGCTCCAGCAAAATCCAAAGTGCTTGCTGAATTACAATGGGTACCAGCAGCATCTGCGGGGAACATTTGTTGCACCTGTGACATAAATCTGGTGAACTTCCTCCACAGCTGGAAGCCAAACACAAGGGCTTTACCTTCATGGGGTTTCGGTTGACGATGCTGCGCCGCACTGGTGTCTTTTTTTTGGGCATGTACAGTTTGGAGTGGCGACGCATTTCCATCAGTTCCTTGAGGCCCTGCACAAAGGCGCACCTCTGCACTTGTGGCTTTGGGTACAGGCTGAACTGGTTGAGGATGATTTGGCCATGGACCACAACAAAGCGCTCAACCAGCTGCACCTGTCGATCACAAAGTGGAAGTGTGTTAGAAAGCCCAACCAGCCCACTGCGCACTGCAGAATGATGCAAAACCTGCCAGACATCGTATTTTCTCGTGCCAAAAGTCAGCAACGAAGATATCACAACGACAATCGGGCAGCACGCCATGAGAGAAGACATGCAGGCCCTTTGCCACCTCACAATCCAGTGCACTGAGTTGGAAGGCACAAACAGGATCGTTCACAAACTGATGAGAGCAAGATTTCAGCACTGGAAAATTCAGCAGAAGGGGGATTGAGCTGGGGGCTGGGCGGAACAACGCAAAACCACATCTTAGATTTCCGTAGTCCAGTAATCGGGACTGAGAAACACATCTTTGTTGCCAATGGCGGACATTGTTGCCCTGGAACGAATCCACATACCTTGGAGGAGATGAAAGTTTCATCTTCAGGATGCTGCTCTGACAAGCGCTTTATCACGTCATTGAATGACAAACGTGAGAGTCGTGTCTGCACACCAAGAAATGAATATCATAGATATTTCCCGTTCAAACTCCTGAACAGGAATTGACAGCACCAGCCCTCACAAATTTTGCAGTGACCAAGTGATACATTTGATCCTGTTGCTGGCCACACTGCTGGCATGAAGAAATATTAATCAGCCAAAACCAGACCAGCGCCCAGACAACTGGCAGAAAATTGCATGCTGCCTTCCATGCCAGCGATTAAGAGTTGGAAAACAGCTATGGAATTTGTCAGTGGTGTCAGTTGCTGCATAGATGCTCAACAAATGGCAATTTCGAAACAACTCCAAACAATTTCACACAAGAAATCGTTGACCTATGGGCACTGACACAGTGTTACAGCACCGTTTCCAGTCAGCTTCAGTGCTGACTTTCGCCCTCACCGAGTGAAATTAGATAGTTTCAGAGTACAGCATTTGGTGACCATCATTTTGCAGGGAAGGTATTTCTTGCACAAGCATTTCTGCTTGGCAAATTCATTTTCTCAAAAACAGGGAACGTCCTCCACCCCACCTCTTCTGTGAGCATTCCAATTGTCTTCACTGCAAGCCTCGCACATTTCAGAACTACATTGAACCATGGCGTGTAGGCAGGTAGAGGACTGCAAGAAAACCACGTCAACTTATTGCTGCCAGGATAAACACAATGTGCTCATTCTAGAAGGCATGATCATCTGCACTCTGTGGGGGCATGTGAGGCACCCATCCGACCAAAGATCCACCAACCAACCGAATTTGATTGTGAACAACACCCAGAAAGCACTGCTTCAGACAGCCCACCAAGTGCACTTCCGCTGGGAGCCCAGCTTGTCATACTTCCCCAGGCTTTAAACAGACAGAACCCCAAGCACAATGCTCCAAGGTGACGAGTGGACCGGAGATGGGGCTGCTTTCAGATTTGTGGTAAGATTGTTACTTGCCTACCAGAGGGTGTCAAAATCGTCCTTGGTGTTGTGTCAAGAGTGCGGAGTGAGCAGGGGATGTCCAAGTATGTGTGTTCGCACCTTTTGAGCCGATACCATGCAACATCTGTGCGAATGGATATGAACAACATGTCGCACGTGCACTCAGCTATCCACTCTCTGATCTGACTCACGAAAACTCGCATTCCGCCTTGATCTTCTACCCCACCATTCTGCACTGAGCTCCCTGCACAGGCAGCAGATGAGCTGCCAGCAGGACAGGACGACGATCCAGCAGCATGGTAGGAAGACGAGCCTGCGGCTGGACCTGAACACGATCCACCTGGGGAGCAGGGGCCAATGGTGTAAAGCAGGGAACAAGGCGAAGGGTTTGGAAAATTCGGTGAAGCGGGAAGCTGGTGGTGCATTGAAGGAAGAGATTCGCTGGACAGCAGGACATAACACTCACAAGAGTGGGTGGGGCTCAGAGTTTTGGAAAAGGAGCAATAAATCGTTCTAGATGTGTGTAAGCGACTGGGTCCTCAAAATCAACTTGAAAGTATAGCGCATGCATCATGTCATGTGTATCTACTGCATGCTGATCGACAGACAGCATCAGATTCCTTGGAGCCTACAATGGGCTGACAATGCATGGCAGTTGAAAATGGGCAGCTGTCCACCAGCGGCTAAAACGCCACAAGGGCACTGCTTTGCACTGTGCAGCCAAAAGGCAACATCAGAAACACAGAAATGAACAATACCATGGGGCATCTTTTTCTCTCCAGTGCTTCACAAAGTTAACGGCAGTGACAAGGGCACAGCAAAGTGTTCCATCGACCACCTTGAGCACCACTACAAGGTGCAAAATGTGTTTTGCTGGCAAGCAGAGTGTGGGCATGCAAACGTGCCCTGAAGCCGACCAGTTCTGGCAGGTGCCAGCAGCCTCAGGACCGATCCCACAACAGGTCTGCGCACAATGATTCATGTCAGCATCAGCAAACAGCAGTTAATTGCCAGCATGAGTCGATGCATATCGATCCTTGAGCCAGCAGTGGATTGGAGACAAACCTGCTGCCTCAGGGCAATCAATTGCCATTCCCTCCCAATCCCCCTGATCTTCTGTGACAGTGCCAGAGGCATACAGCTCAACGTCAGGGTCCACCCCACCCCACATTGGTAACAGCTCGAGGCTGGAGAAAAAGCCCTGTGCAACACAGCGGTTTGTCATCCTGCAGTGCTGGCACTGAACTGCAATCTCCAGATAGTATGCCAAGGATGCCAAATCAGAGCACCAGCGACACCGATTCTCTCCAAAGTTAGGAATTCCAAACAGCTGGATTCCCAGAATATTCCTGAATGTAGAGGATAGGCATCCCTGTGTTGGACTTCTAACTTTGGGGTGGATGTGACAGACTTGGGACAACACAACGCAGATGAACAGTTTGCAATTCATCGCCATGATGGTGTCTGGGTATGATTTGTTCATAGCTGCAGATGCATTCACAGGTATTCCACCTCCGTCCCCATCATCTCACTGATCTAAATGCCGCCTGGTGGTGTCGTGATCAAGCCAGGGCAGATGAGCCCTGAGGATATGCACATGGCTGAGACCCTGTTTACCTCAGAGTTGTAAACTGCAAAGTCTGACAGAATCCGCTTTGGCAGCTCTTCAGGCGCCAAAGACAGCAGCCCCTCATCAGCCATGAGCAGCTCGTCCATCTCCTCACGCTCCTTTTCATACTGGGCAGGGAATGGATAGTCATCAGCGATCTCCTCCTCATTTATCTTGATGTATGTCTGCTTGGCCCCTCGTCTGCGGGCAAGGAAGACCATGTCAAGTGCAGATTCAGTTGTGACCAAATTTCAGTGGGCAGGGGACCACCATATGAGCGACTGCACGCAGCACCACAGTCCATGTGCGCAACTCTCTTGCTGCCTGTTGGCAGGTTGCACACCAGTGTGCGGTGACACTACAATGATACCCACCTGGGACCCTGACAACTTCTTGCCTCCTCCTTTGCTTGCAGGCGACGGGCGAGGTCCTCATCTGCCTCCAGCTGCTGCTGTTCTGTGCTGGCAAACTGGATCCTTGCAGCAACTTTGCTGCTTCCCCCGTCATCACCGATTCTCAAATCCCCAGGAATACAGCTGAGCTGCTGAGATTCGACCTGCAAGTGCAAATGTATCCAGGGCTTCAATCATGGAACACTAAGGGTTGTGCATGCCACGTGCCAGTACCAGCAGCGATAAGAGAGGGTCATGGATGGTGAATGCGTAAGCGCATATAGCAAAACCTGTCAAACCAACATCGTGGCATCTGATGACGGCAACTCGACTGAGCATGGAAAGATCACATGAATGTGGCCCTGCCCAAGTTCCTTATATGCCACTTGTGCACCGCATGAGGCTGTTGTCAAGAGCATGGACAAGCAACTCAAACAGCAGCAAGTGCATGTGTGAGAAGCTTGATACTGAAGGTGTACAATCCAAAAGGCATGCGTTCCGGCACCCAGCGAACCCGTTCCGTCGTTGATTGATAACTGGTAAGCCACAACACTAAGCAAACAGCAAGGACACTGAGCCAACCTCTTGCTCCAGCACCATAGCAAACGGTGTTTCCTCGAATTGCATGCTTGATTTCGCAGCTTGCTCCGTCATTTTCCTCAGCTGCTTAAGGATGAACCTTCCATTCAACAGCAATGCCTCCTTCCAGGTCTGGTATCCGTGATTTATCTGGTCACAAGCAACCCTGCCATGATTCAATATCTGCACTTGCGCTCTGTGGGCAGCTGGCCAATGGTTGAGGATGTTTCCCAGTCAGTCAGCACTACACTGTTGAGCCATTGGGGTAAGAGGAAAGCATACAATATGGCCTCGATCTACTGAGCATCAGATATCCCATGGAGTCATATGTGCCTGGGAGACAGCAGTGTCTATTCCGACTGGGCAGCCAACTAGGTACGCTTTACCTTCCATCAAAAAGCCACAAGAATAGCAAGCAGTAGAAAGCGCTTCAAAGGCTGTCTAAAATGCAAAGAGCTCCAACCTGTGACACGGCATCGGTCCGTTGCGATTGGTGAATCAATCTAGTCTGGTATGCATGCCGATCCCACAATTCTGGAGCACACCTTCCTTCGCGACAGCTTGATGACCAGGTCGCTGAAAGATGTTTCAGGATCGCCACCAGACTCAGGATTGAGGAGCTGCCAAACCTGTGTCAGGGTCAACGTTGTCAAGTCTCCAGAGAAACCAGATGTAAATGCCATCGAGCACAAGCATACAAGTGCAGCGAAATGGACAATCGCCAACGCATTTGCTTCCATGCCGGTGTTTTTGCAGTTGTTGCTATGCTGCACATGCTCAGCTAGCAACTGAAAACTGAGTACTGGGGAAAGGGATAGAAACTTTCTGTCCTTGTGAACATCTGGCTGCAATTGGAGTTGCCTGAATCCACAGCGAAGCAGAAGGACAGTTTCACAGCCCGCCTTTCAGAGAGTTGTTTTGCCGTCAGCTTCACAGTCTTGGTGAACTCAAATCATGATAATCGAGCTGACAAGGCCATATACTACTGTTTTCAAGCTTCGCAAGCATTGAGTGCTACATCTGGAAGCACATGTTGAGGTGAGGCGTTGATCAGAATTGGGGATACTGATAAGCGAAACAAAATCAGGTGCATGGACACAGGATACCCATGAGCTGGGGTGAGGAGAATGTCTCTCTTACTGCTCTTCTGGGGCATTGTCATCTGGACGAAGTCACACCTGAGTGCAGATATCAGCTTGTTCCGAAAGTGTGCTGAAGCTTTGTTTGTAGGATGGACCAGCCTTCAAGCAGAGGTACTTAGCAGACGCTGTCCACAACCTCACCTGCAAGATAGAAGGGGAGCGGGGTTTTTCGCATATGCAAAAGATTGAAAGAAAAGCACGGATGACCAGCTGCACCTTGGAGACATGTCATAAGCAAGCCTGTGGGTACACATATGTGGACATTTCTTTCTAAGAACCCACCAAAACAGTGCATGTGCGCGCAGCCACAGCTTGTGAGATATCCAAGAGTACAGAATTGAGCATCCCTGTGGTGAAGGGCATAAATTGCAAAATGTTTTGCTTGCCACAGATAATGCAAGCAGATATTGACTTCCACGGTGCATTTGCAAGGGGTGCTACTCACATGTGTCTCTGTCTTCGAATACAAGATGTCCCATTTTTGAATGGGGCCGGCGTTCATCACACGTCGCCCAGAAGTCTTCGTCACTGGGCCGTCTGGTTGAATTGTTCCTGCGACAGTACGCAATGCAACAGCCATGCTTACTCGTATGGTATTTTAACTGTGCACTGTTGGTCCTAAACACCGATTTCCTGTGCAAAATTTTCAGCAACATTCAGACGACTGTCTGATTTCATAACTTACAAATCGTTGACCTTTGGCACTCAGGACTTCCAAAGCTCAGGTGGATGGGTGCTCTTGGGGAATCCCATTCACATGCACTGCATGCATTTCCACATTGTTGATGGACTGAACGTGCACTTTAGCCGCAGCAAGAAACTGAATGGACAGTTGCAAGCCATGCCGTTCGCGATGGGCACCCAGACCAATAGCAATCGCACCAACGTTCACCTGAGAAGAACAAAGGCTTGGCTATCAAGTCCAGGACCTCAAGTGGCTGGAGGTGCCCTGACTCATCCACCACATCAAAGTCATTGAGCCTGCTCACAGACACAGGCAAAGTTCAGCACGTCCTTGTGCACATCACAATTCTCTAGCCGTCTAAACAGCAGCATGGTCAATTGCCCATGGGCTTTGACTGAGCTGCGAGCATCGCCTGTACATATAGGCCATCCGAGTTGATGCCTCAACAAGCAAATGCGTCCAATGCCAGCCAACATGCGCATGACCTGGCATCCCACCTTCGGATGGGACCCCCTCCGGACCCCGTCTCCGCCAGCGCCTGCTGCTCAGATTCGCACAACGCCGCTCGTTTTACGGTCACCCAATCCTCCTTGAAGGTCTTCAGCAGGTCTTTTTCCTCGTAGTCGATGCCCTGCGCGACCTGCCGCCCCGACCCCACGACTTCCGATGGCTCCGTCCTGGCCTTCTTGCCCGCCTTGTTCTCCTTTCCGCTAAGCTCCCCGTTCGGCGAGCAGCGCTTCCTGCCGCCGGCATGACCTGACAGGTACGCACGCACGGCGCAACATTGGCTTGCTTGGCCGCGGGCACAGCTGGGGCGCGCTGCAGGGACTCGACACCGCGGCGAAACAATCCATTGGCAGAGTCTCCATTCGGCGACTTCGGGGTCCCCTTTTCG
The DNA here is from genome assembly GCA_905146915.1 of Ostreobium quekettii. Lineage (NCBI taxonomy): Eukaryota > Viridiplantae > Chlorophyta > Ulvophyceae > Bryopsidales > Ostreobiaceae > Ostreobium > Ostreobium quekettii. The sequence continues at coordinate 14,249 of CAJHUC010003121.1, read as the reverse complement.
TTGCGGCTCAATTCGCAATTGACGAGGAGCTTCGCATCAGCAAGTCCTGACGCACGGGCACCAGCAGCGCTGAGGACGCAAAGGGCGCGCAGTGCTGTGGGAGCCATTGCCACCGGCTTGAGACCATCCGCAATCACGGACCTGCATGAATTGCGTTTTCATGGCAACAGCCTTCAAGACCTAGGCGCGATCACTTCGCACACGCGTCGCCTTACACCGGGAGTCGCGGGGGTGCCATCGCGCCGCGGCAGCGCAGTTTTAAGCGCGAAGGGCTTAATGGGTCAATGCACACGGGATTGCCCCAAATGCGTCCCGATGCCGGATAGCCCCTCACCTTGGCTTCCGGCCATCGCGATCGAGGGAGGAAGGCAGGCCGCTGGGGCGCGCCAGGCGCGACTCCAGAGCAGCGCAGAATGCCACCCTGCAGGGGCTGAAGGAGCTCTATAGGCGGGAATGCAGGTCGCTGCCAGATTCCGCAACCTGGACTTTGCGAGGGAAGGCATGACTAACACGCAACCAACACCACAATCGTCCACGAATGCCCTGCTCGACTGTCTCGGCAGGCCCCACCCACACGACCCCTGTGCATCCCCACCTGCATGCACACTGGGCGCGATCCTGGCGCGCAACCACTCGCCAGGCCGGCGGGACCACCGATTGCGGCCAAGTCCTGAGCGGACGACAGCTCCTTTCCTCGTTGTGCACACTGAAGTTTGGCCGCAAGCCTGCAATGCCCCCCCCCCTTCCGCCGAAGGCGCCTCATCAGCGACGGCCGAACGGCGTTGGCGGGCGTCGTCAGGTGCGCCCCAATCGGGTTCGGCAGGCGCGCACCCCGCGAACACTTTGTGCCAGACATGCGTATTCATGCGATCCTTGATTGATCCTTGTGACTTGGTTGGCTGCTGGGCCGACTGCAGCCCCTCCTTGTGCGCACCAATGGCCGTCTCGCTGAGAACGCGACAGGGGAATGAGCACATAGGCAGGGATGCCTAGACTCAAGACACCCCCTGCTTCCCTGGATCATCCAGCGCCTTGACCAGTCTCTTTCCGGCTCGAGAGTGTAGAGTCCAGAGTCTAGAGCAGGCAGGAGACTGGTATGAGGCGCTGGATGCCCTGCGCGCTAATATCTGCGGGTGTCTGCGGGGCGAAGGTAATGTGCTAGTCGCGTGGATCCGACTATCCCGACATTGGACATCGCCAGCAGTCTCTTGCTCCCATTGGTCATTGCTGCGATGCGATGAGCTCGCTGCGGCTGCGCCCGTTGGGCGCAATCTGTTTTTCACGCTCTCAACGCGCGTCTCGGTGCGCCCTATTGAGCAGACTGCAATCACGGTCCTGGCTGGCCGCTCTTCCGTGCTGGTAAAGAAGGGCAGGGGTATACAGAAGCAACCCAATGGAGGTCGGGACACGTGGAGAAGTTTCCCAAATCTGCTTCACGGAGGATGTCTCTGCAAATGAAATCCGTGGTGTTCAGTTCCCAGCCGCAGTCACCGTTCGCCTGGAGTGGTGCTGATTGGTTGATGCCTCTCTTGGCCCGTTCGGAAGCGCACGGCGCCTTGCCAGCGATGCTCATGATCGGGGACCGCATCACAGCTTTGAGCGCGTCGTTTGATAACGTTCCCACTGATTCCTGCCAGTACAACTGACTTTGCTGGACTGTGGGCAAATGCTGGGCAATGGTTGGTCAAAATGCATGCACATTGTTCTTGTTATTGCTGCTGTTGCTTTTGCTGTTCTTGTTGTAACAGTAAGAACAAATATTGTTGTTGTTGTCATTCTTGTTATTGCTCTCCCCATGCTCATAGGTACTCGACTAATTCAGTAGTTTGCATTTCGGAGTTGGGCTGAAGGGATTTTCGCGCTGCACTGAGGGGAATATTTGGTTGTTGCAAGTAAGTGTTGCTGTGCTGGTTCGTTCTACAGGTTGCTTGGGCTGTAACAAAAGGTGCCACTGAGCTACGCTCAGTCTTCTCAGTGGCAGGGTGGTGAGGAGAAGATGTTTTCTGGTGTTCGCGACCAGGTGTGGACAGGTGTGCCTGAAGTTGGCCAATGTCGTCACCATGGTCAGAGAGCTTTATGCTTTGGTTGCACGAGAAACAAAGTGGACTTCATGCAACTACTGTGTTCCGTTGCTGGGTTCAGACTGCTTTTGACGACCTCTGTGGGCAGAAAAGGAACTTGCTAACACATGTGCTCAAACGAGCAAGGAGTAGCATCTGGTACATATGCTGTATGCGCTGTGAAGTTGTGAATTATGTTACGCACATAAGAAAGCATTTATGGGTGACAGGAGGGCGACTCAGTACATGGTTGTTGGGCTGTGTTCAATGTCGACAATCAGTTGTTGTAACAAATGGTGTACTTCGTGTTGGGCCAATGTGATTCAATTCTTGCGTGAACAGCACAGTGCATGCCAGCCTTGTTTGTTACCGATGTCAAGTACTGCAGTACTTGTGATGGTTGTGATGTCCTTAGGGGCAATGCTCCTTGCCTTAGCAGTTTAGCAACAGAAGAAGAAGAGAACGCACCACAGGCGAAGTAATGTATGGAGGCCCTGCCATTGACAGATGGCACCTTCAGCTGCAGTCCACCCAACTGCCAGCATTTTCGCAAAACACTGCAATGGTGCTGGCTGTCTACAGGGAAAGGGAGTCCTGCAAGAATCGATTCTGCCATCGCTGACGCAAAGGACGCTGCACACATTTTCCAGCTGGTTGAAACTATTGGTGATGACTTTGCGGAAGAGCATCTTCTCAAGGCTATACTCAAGCTCTCAGCAGTGGCCCCAGAGAGTGATACTGGACCAAATGGGGACATTGTTACAAGCAAGTCTCTGAAACGGATGGTCCTGGCAGCAGTGCACAATGCTCAAGTCTACAGCCTTCTGGATTTGGCAAACATCATATGTGCTCTGGGGCGCATTGGTGCAGAGGTGGACGTTGCACACCTCGACTACTGTGCTGTTCAGCTCGCTGAAAGCCTCCCCACCGCTCAGCCCAATGTGCGCTGGCAGATATACATTATATACTTGTCTGTATATCTGTCTATATATCTGTGCAGTGAAGAATGGTAGAGTTTGGGGTGCTGAAAGGCTTTCCCTATTGGCAAGTGTCAACAATTCTTTGATGGTTTGTCAACAGCTGAACATCATTTACACATGTTTTTTGTGCCCGCTACTGGTTATCTCTCACTTTTGCTGCAGGTTGCCAGTTTGTTCATGTGCTTGCAAGCATGCAGTCAAAAAATGATGTGCTGATCCCTCTGTACTTTCAGATCTCTGGTTGCTTCATGGCGATAGCCTTCAGAGCATCGACCAGAATTGGCACTTGACACTGTGCCTTTATGCACATGTGGTGTGTGAACTTCTGCCCCAGTAGGCTGTCATCCCAGCCCTCCCATTAAGCAGTCAGCCACTGGTGGAACCAACAATCAGAACATCCTGCACTTGTTTTCTGGGTGTTCACATGCAATTGCTGCCATCAAATTCTCCACACTGGGCCGCAAACAGAATGCAAGCACGTCTTCTCTGCAACTACAATCTATATCCAAGTTTGAACTGACAGCTCGGGCACTGTTGTGTCTCTGACAGATCGTCTCCACCTTCATGTGGGGCTTCACAAAATTGTCCTATACGCCAGGGATCCTTGTCCTGGAGAAGGTCGTCGACTTCTTCTCAAAGTCCATGGACCACTTCATGCCCCTGAGCATTTGTGAAATCGTCTTTGCACTTGCCAGCATGCGAAGGCACCCAGGAAGTGACGTGCTGCAGCGCGCCATGGACAAAATCGTCACCGCCCACAACCTGCCCAGCCCCATGGACCCCATGACTGTGGCATATTTGCTGTGGGCATACATCGTATTCAATGAACACCCTGGCAACGACATCCTTGTTTGGGTCACAGGGAGCATGCTGGCCAACCCACACAATTGGACTGGGAATGAAGCCAGCATCCTCGTGTTGTGGGACTTTGCAAACATAGGGTACTTTCCTGGTCTGGATCTTCTGAACCTGGTGCACAGTGGGCTGGACCCGTCCACTTGCATGGAGAAGTTGGGAACAGACAAGGTCATGCGGCTCTTGCTCTCCTTCTCGAAATTCAACTACCATCCTGGAGAGCAGTTCCTTGAGAAGCTCTCAGTTACCTTGATGCAGTATGCGGCCCTGCTGATGGGTGATGCCATCGAAATCGTCCTTTGGGCATATGCCACATTCTCTTTCCCCCCAGGACAGCAGCTGCTGTGGGAGTGTGCAAAAAACGTGGAGCGCAATTCTCGGAAGTTCAGCCCTGTGCAGCTGGCGAACCTTCTGTGGGCGTTTCATCAGTTCGATGCCTGCCACAGCGACCTCTGGTCCACTCTGGTCCATCAGCTGCATGTCTACCCTCCACACGCCATTCCACCCCCTGCCCTCCTTCGCATATATGAGGTCAGCCAGTGCTCACTTCTCAAAGTCATATCTTCCTATCCTTGGTTGTACCATAGATGCAGTTGTTAGACAGTGTCATGAATATCTATTTCCCAAGTTCGCTGCAAATTATGATCTGGAATGTAAACAGCAATAGTCTTTTGTAGCATTGCATCATCTCCATCACAAAGTGACCACACCTTTGAAACCCGATGACAGGAGGCGCACACACAATACATGCATGGCCATCATTCAGTTTCCTGACTTGGCAACTTGATGCTGTTCAGCCTGTACACTCTCAAGAACAGATTGCTGTTCCATTGGGTTGCTGTGGTACAAATTTGCAGTGGAAGTGTGTACGGCACCACACTGCACCTTGAGCGCAATCGCTTGCCGCAACTCGCAGCAACTGTTGAACTTGCCATTGTCCATTGTTCAAGCACTGACGTCAATGCAAGGAAACGATGTCCCAACCACTGCCAACTCCCTGCCCCTCGGTTGTCTGGAAGATACCTATCAAGCAAGGGGCCTGATGGGCTGCACAGCTGTAACGGCATTTAACCTGTACGCTGCCAGGTGTACCTTTACATACAGTGCATGGTGCCCGACATGGCGAGCCATGGCTTCGTTCCCCTGAAGTCCGATCTGGAGGGCCAGTGTGCTTCCTGCTGGAAGGAGCGCATTAAGCTGCGAGTTCAGCTGCAGAGTGGGGAGGCAGTTGCGCTGCACCAAGAAGTGGGGTCGATGCTGTCCTTAATGAACGTCGTGGCAGTGGAGGACGAAGTCATGGAAGACCAGCTGTTCGCTCATGACTTCGCCATCCCGGAAACAAAGACGCTTCTGGACATCGTCGGTCCAGAGTCGTGCCTGCGCAATGTCAAGGCCCCCTCAGGGCCTGCTGTTTCCAGAAACCGCCTGCTGCAGGCACACTACAAGGGCAACAGTGCCGGCTGGAGGCCTGTGAGTGTCAATTTTCATGAGTGGGAAATGCACAAGGCCAACGGTGACTGCCAACAGTACCTTGTACAGATCATTGCGCCAGACGCCAAGTAGGGTCTGGGAAGGGAGTTGGGAAATTTGTTGATTCTGGGACACTTTTTAACTCAAACCACAACAGCTTAAGGACGCCAGTTAGGACCAGCCCATTAGCCATCTGTAGAGGCAGCCTTTGCAGCAACAACTGTGTACACAGTGTTCGATCAAACCCCACACATTCCGGTGGCCATGGCAGTCTGGGGCAGCCTCTCAGCCCAATGGACAAGGAAGGAATAGACCTGGCCCCATCATGATCGGTGTGCATGACGTGCTGGATTCAGAGCCACGATGCGGCAGGCAAATTGCTCCCCACGGATTCTGCATTCTGCACTGGTGGATCAGAGAGCATACCGCTGTCGTCACACTGCACAACACGGAGGAAGCAGCTGTGACTGCGTCTTTGCAGGAGCGGATTCTTTCGTGAAACAAAGTCATGCCTATCCCTGATGCACAGAAACAGGCCCAATCACTTGTCCTTGTGGACCTGTTTCTCACAAAAGCACACAGCCGTCGGCTCGGTGGCATCGTGCACCTTCCTTGGATCTCAGGCAGGGATTTCGAGCGGAAACAAGACAATGCCCGACTGCCAACTGCCAGATTGCGAAAATTCGCAGCCATTTGAGCCATCTTTCACTTCCGGTCACCCCGCCACGGACGGGCATTGCCACACCCGCTGCACACACGAGCGCGCCGCGTACTATATCGCCGTACAACCGCCCAAATTCGTCCACGCACGCCATTGCCTGGACGCCTTTCAAGGTTGCGCTGTTCACCGCCGCGCCGTGCGTTTAACTCGTGGGCCCGCGAGTGTCGTCCGACGCTCGGCGATGCCTCTCGCGGCCTCCGCCCTCCAGCCCTGTCTCTGCGACGCCGCGGCTCCTATTCCCGCCTGCTGGTTCTCCAACCGCCGCCCACACACCTCATTAGATAGGCGCGATGCTCGAGCGGGCCCGCTCGGTTGTGGACGACCCATGGTCGGCTTGGTTGGGATAGACGGGCTGGATGTGCCGTTGCTTGGCGTCAAGGGGGGCAGGCGGGGATTCCCGGTGTGCTGCTGCGCGCCGGGGGAAACAGAGGCCGGCCTGGTGATGATGCCCATATTTCCTCTGGACATGGTGGCGCTGCCGGCGTCCACGGTGCCCCTGCAGATTTTTGAGGCCAGGTGGGTTACCACTGGAGGAGCGACCGTCTCCTTGTGCGATCGCAGAGATTAGGCGGCTCATGTGCAGGGATTCGTTTTATTTCCATGGGCTGATGCAGATTGGTGGTGAGTCGTTGCTGGCGGAGTCAGCGCCCGGCACATTGGCTCCCCGTGACAGAGCCGGCGGATGGGTTGTTCGCCGGCACTCGGTTGGCGACTGGTTTCACAGGTTGTCGTGTGCTTTCCTTCAGGTATCGGGTGCTGTTTAGCACGCTTCTCGGCAGTGGCGAAGGGTAAGTACGTTGGCGCTGAAAGCCATGACGCTGCGTTGGGAAGCGATGCAGCATTTGGGACACTGCGGTGGTGTACTGGAAACATAGTGGATTCTCGTGTTCGACTATCCATTGAAACAATATGCACATCAGCCTAAGTCTTGTGCGGACTGCCTTGCCGGCCATGGAATACAACAGCCCGCTTTTTCATTCTATTCATCCTGTGCTTGCATTGCCGTCAACGTTGAGCTGTTCCATTGTTCCACATGGGGACATGGTTTGGCTTGCAAGTTGGCAATTTTGTTCATGCTCTAGCCATTTGTGCAGGGCGCAACCATCAATTCTCAATGTCTTCTTGGATAGGCAATTCAACTGCACATGTCCTTTGTGCCCACGATTAGTTCATGGATTGCAATGTCTGAGCAGTTGCCCAGTTCGTTCAACATCAATGCGAAGACATCATTGTCAATCATATCAATCGTCATTATCATCAACATCATAGCAGACACTTGGTATTCCTCTTGTTACCAGGGTCGACGAACATCTCATCCAGAAGGAGAGCCCATTCCTGGGTTCCAGGAAATTTGGGATGTCTTTCACTAGCCAAGGAGGAATTGCCAAAGTTGGGACAATCCTTGAGATTCAACAACATGTGCCCCTGGAGGATGGGCGCATGCTGGTCACATCAAGTGGGGTGCAGCGATTCCAGATTGTTAATGTAGTACAGGAACGACCAGTGCTTGTGTGTGAAGTGAAGATGCTTGAAGACACACCTGGTGAAGATGAGAAGTTGGTAGGTGTGCCTCTGTCGTCCCGATCTTCTGTTCAAACTGTAAGCACTTGGGAAGCCTTGCATCCTATTTCTGTCCTGGTATGCATTCCCTTCATAAAGGAGGGACATCATCAACCGCTGCTTTCAAGAACCACAGCTGGTAGTGCCACTGTAGAAAGAGGGAACACAAGCATAGACTGGAATTGTTGCCATACATGCCAACAACAGCACATACGTGCGATCAGAGATTGGTTCCAAATATTGTCATAATCATGGCATCGCATTTTCCCAGGCAGCCCTCACGGTTAACAAGATGACGCTGTCAATTATTTGATTGCACACACTTTTGTTGGGAAGCAGTGCTTTTGTTATGCAAGTGGCCATGCTGTGTTGTTGCCTCTATATCCTAAAACAGGAGCGCCTTTGTGGGCATCACATTATTGATATTGTATGGCCACTTATATTGTGAGCAGGGGACAAGAGTTAGCAGGGGCACATGAGACTCTCATGGTTGCAACTGCAGCCCTTGCTGGGCTGTGGAGTACAACAGGAGGTAATTGCACATCTTTCTGCTGTCATGTTCCTAAGACCCAGCACGCACCCAAGCTTGTTGCGTGCGTTTTTGGTCCGATCCTGTGTCCCCACATGCGCCCATGTTGGTGCGGTAGCAGTGCAAGTTCTGACCACCTAGATTATCAAATCAAGCTCAAAGTTCCCGTCCCCATGTGGCTGTGCCACGATGGCGCTCAATGATAGCCATCGGTGTGGCAAGTTGCCTTTGGCAACTGCTGTGCTGAGTGCAATTGCCACATCATATGCCCTACCACCAAGGCAAGGGGCCCCAAGCTTGGGCCCCTAAGCTTGGACCCCTCAAGCTTGGACCCTAAAGGGCAGTTTAAGGGTTGGGGCGCGTCGTCATGTGTAAGCTAACAATCGTGCTATGCGTTTTGGCGAGGCTGGGGAATTGCATCGCCGCTGTAAGATGGCAGGGATGCCATCAACAGAGGGCCTTGATTGCTGGCTGTGCACACAGTACACACGTGCACGCTGTGTCCAGGGAGAGAATCGCAGATGCCGTGCTCCCAAGGGTGCCTCTCCTTTCTCCTTTTCTTGTCCTTTCAATTAGGCAATAGAGGAACAATTGTTGCAGGTTGCAGTTACCATAGCGTATTGAACCCTTCCACATTGAGAAAATTTCAGCGTTGCGATTGTTTCTCCGCATTTTTTCGACAGACCCTTGTTTTGTGGAATTCCGCATCATGGCCACAGTAAGAACGGCAACTTTGCTCGGTTCACATGGCCTCGAATGTCAGTTTTCCGCCGCAGCGGCTCATGCATCCAGGGCCGCTAGATGCCGCATGGACTCCCGAGATGCTCGCGTCGCGCTGGGGCTGCTCCACATTTTCTTGGCTCTGTTGCGTTATTTCTTGTCCGCATAAGGATGCCAAACGTTACATTACAGTGGGAAGGGTATGTTATACTGTGATACTGCTGGACAAAGTTGGGACGAAAAAATTGTGTAACTTTGGGCCGAAGGCCCAGATTCTGGACTGGTTGCGACATGTCGGCCAGCACGTCATTTTCCAGTTTGTCGCTGACCCGAAACGCACTGCGAGGTCCCAAAATTTGGACGATCTTTACACGCTGAGTTATCCCACGAAGTTCGTGGCACGAACCGTTACGCATGTAATGTTCGAACACCCTTCAAAGATCGTGCCCATAGAATCTTCATTCCCTTGCCAAGGTGGGCTCACCCACCCATGCCAAAGTGAGCGCGATTACCCCCTTGCTGCGCTCCACATTGATCATGGCCTGGCGCCACCCGTACAGGAAAGGGATAGGGTGCACGCCGCGGCCCAGGCGAGGTCCCCTGGGTGCTGCCGTTGAAATGCCACCCCCTTGTCAATCCCTTTGTGAGCACGACTCTCGGCATTTGTAGCTTGGTGCTGGGCGCGGCCTCTTCTTGATGCAGTCTCCGCGCTTCTGGAGGGCCTTAGGGAGCCGTTCTCCTTCTCCGCACCAGGAAACCCTAATCCCCAAATGCCCAGTTGGGACCCGTCTCCGCCCCCGTCTCCATCATCTTAACTGTCTTTGTCTGGTCTTCGTCAGGTCTCTGTGCTCATAGTCTGTCTCGAGAACACTGTGGACTGACTTGACTGTGCCGTGACCAGCAACCCGTTCTACTGAACAGGCAGGCAGAATTTGGACACGATATCTGGCTACCGCACTTCCTTCTGCGCTTTAGCACTGTCCAGAGTGAACAACCATGCAAGTTTGGCAGGCGCTCTAGGGGTCCCTTCAGACTTGTTTGTTCCGGAGCTTGTGAATCCTTCCTTTCTGTGACGGCGCTCCCTGGTGCTTTGTTCCAGGTCCTGGACCTTGCCGATGAGGTTAGGGAACTGTTCCGCAGTGCCTTACAACTGCACCACAAACTAAAGGGTACGCAGTCAAAGACAAAGGTCAAAAAGGAGCAGCTGGAACCAGAGGAGCTGTCTGAGCTGCCGGCATGCGACCTCTCCTTTTGGATTGCATCCATGTTCCAGGACAGCCGTCAGGAGCAGCAGAACGTGAGTGCAGTAGGCACGCAGATGCTTACTTGCGGTGCTACGTTCGGTCACTGGTTGTTGTTGCCTGTGGGAGTGGGTGTTCATTGAGGTGCCATCTGCTTGTGTGCTTTTGTCCACAGCTGCTGGAGGAGTCGAGTGTATTGGGACGGTTAACGATGGAGAAGGTAAGCATCCCCAGCCTCCTGCAGCGGACGGATCACCACACGATGTCGCTGCAGCTTTGGAATTATTTGCTCCTGTGGAAGCAGTGTGAACAAAATGCCAGACAGTACAATGTTGGTTGGTCCTGAATGTGTCCTAGTGGCGATGGCTCCCACTGCAGCGCCCAAAAGACACTGTTGCGGCACAAAATGGTTCAAGCATCAGCACTGTTCGTTGGGAGTTTCTCGGAGTGCCAATGCAGCTTTGCGGTGGTGAGAACTGGGGTGCTGCGTGTGCAGGAAATGCTTGGAGGTACTGTGAAGTATCTTTCTGCAATGTCCGCCTTGAGCACTGCCCTCACTGATACGGAATCCACAGGACAAGACCCAGAGGCGTCTGGACCGGATTAGTGGTACTCCCGCCAGGGTTGCCGCCACTTCGTCACGCAGCGCAGCGAGGGAGTTGGGATGGCGAAAATGCCCCGTGGCAGTTGTGCTGTGTTGATAGTTGGCATGGAACCGAAGATGATGGCAGTCATCTGTTTGCCTCTTGCTAAAATTGTGTTGCTGATTTCATTGTTTGGTTGCTGGGAAAAGAATTGGCTGGTTGGTTGGCTGTTTGAATGCAACTGAAACTGGAGATGCCAGTGATGTAGGGCTTGGCTTATTTAATAACGATCAGAAAGTACTCAATTGGTGGGTGGATGCAAACGCTGGCTGCATTTTTCCAGCACTGTGACTTGAGCAGTGGTGGCCACACGGTGTGTGGCTTCGATCTGAGCGAGCTGCGGGTGAAAAGCTTCTGCGGACCTGTGCTATACTTCCAGGCTGGCAGTGTCGCAGCTGCAGCTTGCAGAACAATGGTCAGAGTCGAGACGGGCTCTTTGTTTGGGCAACGTTGGTGACAAAGTGACCCAAGAGAATGAAAAGACAATGGAATCCACCCAGCACTTACATGGACGCCCAACATGCACCTTCCAATATTTGGGAGCTCAGTGCTGGAGAGGCAGTTTCGACGTAAGTCCCATGTGGTCATGACCATTGCCACGTATTGCCTCTTCTCTGCTGTGGCCCCTGGGCACTTGAGTGCGACCAGGGGACAATGAGAGAAAGCACTCAGGATGTCAACGTGCCAATGCTGCCGCACATACGTTTGCAGGGGTGGTGGTGGTTGTTCATCGCTCTTGTATCGCCAGACTGCATTGTCTTAACACTTACCCGTGCAAAAACGGTGAATGATTTCCTGTCCACGGCATGCATTCTCTCTCCAAACGCGACTCCAGGTTCCAAGTGCCGTTCCCGAAGCCTGCAAAGGCACCGAGGGCCGAGCGGGAACACACTGCATGGAGTTAAAGGCATTCATCCGCAACTGCGTCTTCGCAGTTGCAGTGGCTGCAGCTCGTGCCAAGTCGTGCGGTCAATTGATGTCGTTGGTTGACATGGGCCACCACCTCCAATTACCTGGGCGGGTTGCTAGCGATGGTGCGTGCGCAACGCAGGGTTGCTATCTATCCCATTCCCAGCGCGGATTGAGCTGTGGCATCGCCGCCAGGATCGACGTCAAGGAGGGGGAGGGGTCCCTGAGCCTTAGCATCAATTTTACTTCAAGCATGGCAGGAACATCGCCGAGTGCCACCCTTAGAATGTGTGGTTCCAGAAACAGTCTTAGCAGTTTCAAGCCTGCTATGCATTTGCAACGCATAACAGGCTGAAGGGACATAGCCTGGGCCTTCGACATTTGCAACCCTGTTGCTCACATGTCATGCAGGGGTTGGTATTGGTGTGTTGGTGTTACCTTAGTGAATTCTACAGGAAGAAAGTGCCGCTGGATGGTTTGTGCCCAAACTCAGTTGGAGTGCAGCTCAAGTTGGCTGTCCCCATTACAATGTCCACAGCGTTACCAAGTCGTCGACAAGTGATGCAATGAGGACTGAAGATTGGCGCCAGGGTGGTCATGGTGGGCATGCAGTTTAACCACATAACGCCATTTTCAAGTGCTTCCGCGCAAGTCGCCACACTAACATGCTTCGTGTGGTCCCGGTTGGTGCAGGAACCCCTCATTGCGGTTGGTGACAGGCGGCACAGCCGTTGTCATGCCTATGGGACACTGGAGTTCGTTCGTGCAGAGGGGTTTGCAAGATATGGGCGATTTGTCACCACGTCCAAATGAATGGGGATTCCCATTAGGTGGCAAAACGCATCAACACGTCAGATCAAAACTAGCAAGGGCCACCTTGTCTCCACTGTTCCAGAACCTACAAGAAAAGGCCTCAAACGAGGCATTGGCCAATTGACAAGTCGTGTTCAACTACAAGCACCTCAATCCCACTCCTAACAGTCATAATCTTCCCAGATCAGAAGTGTGCTGCGACACCCTTGCTCCAGCATTGCAAACGGATATAACCAATGTCAAGGAATGCTGTTTGTAGGAGACACAATGCCACACATGTCATTCACAGAAGAATAACTTCGTCACAATCTGAAGCATGCTTTGGACCTGCATCCTCCTTCGTCGCAATCTGGAGCATGCTTTGGACCTGCATCCTCCCTGCAGTGGCGAGCTCACAGCAGACCATGTCACATCTGAGCAGCAACACAAACGAGTGAATAAAACACGACCGGAAAAATCTGCAGCTGCAAAGACTGGCTCCTAGTGCAGCATGAGAATTACCACAATCCACCTTTGGTGTGATAAACAAACTTGTTGCCACACACAGCAACTAAATGAATTTGCACATTCAGATCACCCAAGCTCGCAGTTTCCCTTGCAGCAGATTGCCCAACGAAGATGCACACAGTGGAACACAGGGCATGCCAACCAGCTAATACTCGGGCTGGGGGTATTTCGCAGCAACTACAGTGTACCATCCCAACGCCCTACCTGCTGAAACATCATCCACTCAATAAGCCAGCTGTGCCTCCGAGTCGAAGTCCCATGAGCCACTCTCCATGGGGGGCATGAAGAATATCTGCAGCATGAGAACGACCATCTGCACGATGATTGGCGCTCTCTGCGCATTCTTCAGCATCTCCGGCGCGTCCCCCTTCCCGATGGTTGCCAGCTTGGTGTTCAGCTCCACCAACTTGTCCATCTTGATGAAGAAATCAGGGTGCTCGGTGTCTGGCACCGCGGGGAAAATCCGAGCGGTCGTCTTGTTGGTCTCGATGATGACATGCTGATTGAATTGTGTGGTGTTCAAGCCGAGAGCGCTGTAGAATGCGTCCCTGGAGTGGTCATTGAGGTACATGGTGATGTAGACAGACAGGCAGAAGAAGCGGGACCACAGCTTGGCCTGCCAGTCGTCCTTGCTCACCAGCTGGGGCTCCGACTTGAGCATCGCCGAGAAGAAGTCGCCGTGCCTGTTCTCGTCCTGGCACCAGTTCTCAAAGTACTCGAAGATGGGGTAAAGCTGGCAGTCCGGGTTCCTCTGCAGGTGGCGATAGATCGAGATGTATCGCCAGTAGCCGATCTTCTCCGACAGGTAAGTGGCGTAAAGAATGAACTTGGGCGCGAAGAACGTATACTGCCTGTTCTTGGTCAAGAAGCCCAGGTCCAGCGCCAGGTTGAAGTCGGACATCGCCTTGTTCAGGAATCCCGCATGGCGCGCCTCGTCGCGCGACATGAGCGTGAAAATCTCCGCCACCACGGGATTGGTCTTCTTCAGGCGGCGCCCCAGCTCCTTGTACAGCAGAAATCCCGAAAATTCGGCAGTGCACGACCTCTCCAGGAACTCCACAAATATCTTGCGCGTCGGGCCCGTGATGCCCTCCGCCGCCTTCTTGAACGTCTCGTTCCTCACGAAGTGCCGCTGGTTGTAATCGGTGCGGAACTCCTTCAGCAGCGCCTCGAACTCCGCCGTGTTCAGCTGAGGGTTCTTCTCGGGATTGAACATCTCCTCCATCTCGTCGAAGTCCGT